>BQNB010105652.1:0-20886 GCA_026074375.1 Tanacetum coccineum
CCCAACACACCCCCAAAACCCATACTCTTTACAACCTGTTTTTGATCTCTAGTCATAGAGGCAATTGTCTCGGTCAACATCTTGAGTCTTGACCTTATCTCAACGTGTAGTGAGGGGAAGCTTATTTAGTGGATTGAAAGCTTATTTTGTGGGCTAAAAGCTTATTTTGTAGGTACTGTAAATATAGATTATATTTCTATATTTGCCTAATGTTTCACTACTAGGTACTGTAATTTATAACTTGCCTAATGAAATTGTAATTTATAACTTGCCTAATGTTTCATTTATGTATATGCTACTAATGTGTTGCTGCAACATTTCATGAATGCAACCTACAACTTTTCACTATATAATGTATCTTGTTGCAACTTTTCACTATAGTATGTTGCTGCAACTTTTGTGCTTGCAAAGTAGCAATCAAGTTGCCTGTATTGTTAGTTTGTTACTAATAGCAGCGGACCAGCGGTATTGTCTCCATGTTCGAATACTTCATTTTTATTGCGCCAGATTTTTAACCTTTTATGTAACCACTTTTTTTATGTAATCACATATTGTAATGAGAATCATTTATGTAACCACATTATTAATATCTGTTATTAGCAAAAAATAACAAACTAAATTTACACCAATATTTTGTAATTCTTAAATGGATCAGACCCGAACCCGAATTGACCCGAACCCGAGTAACCCGAGTTCTAAACAAGGTCGGGTTTGCGTATGATATTTTTTGAGTCTTGACCCAAACTGACCCGATCCGACCCGATTCACACCCCTACTTGCTGGTGCAGCGGGTGTACTTTTTAACACACCAAATAGCTGTAGATGAACATTCTTCGGGTTTATCAACCCGTCACAGATCTGTATCTGCGGTCGCGGGTTTTTCTATAGCCCATTACACAATATACTAAAGAACATCAGATGTGCCGACAAAATAGTGCAAGTCCATTAATGTAGCCCATTAAGGTAGGTTAAGCGGTCCATTTTGATAAGGCCAGGCGAGCAACAAGGCCCAACTAATTTATGTCTTTGAATTAGTTCGTCAAGGCATAATCACCAAATTCGCTTTGCTACTCTGTTTGGTCTATATGCATTTGGGGCTGTCCTTTTTATAAAAAAAAAAAAAAAAACATTTGTCGAAATGATAATAGTTGCTTTCAATCTATGGTTAAAATAAAGGGTAATATTAGTTAGGTGTATAGCATCTGCTTAAAAGAAAGAGTTAAGTCTAAATATTACCAACGAACTTTTCACATTTTATCGATCTAGGTAACGAACTAGTTTTATTACCAATCTAAGCATTAAAACCGGCTAATTTGTGACAATTTAGTGAATATGACCTGCTGATTTTTTAAATAGATAAAACTTTTTTTTAAAATTCCAAATGGACACTATATTTATTTCCACCTAGACATTTTGTAGTCCACCCGGACACTATATTTATTTCCACTATGATCCTATATTCAAATCATTATGTGTTTATGAGTTTGGATCTGTGAGATTGATTTGTGTTTCTAAGAGGGGATTTGTGTTTATTTGGTTTGTGACAATAGTGAAGGAGATTGGATCTCATTTTAATAAATCAAATCAAATACTTTCGGTAAAAAAAAAGTCAAGATAATGATTTTATATTAAAGACTAAAAGTAAAGTCAAAGATAAATCCTAGATGTGTAGATTGGGGAGTATATGTCATCACTCAATTAAAGTCAAACTTGACATGTCGGTCATATTTAATTTCAACCGGTAGCATGAGGTAATATTGACTATATCGTCACAAATTTAAAAGTTTCAATGACTGGTAATAAAATAAGTTTGTTACCTAGATCGGTAAAATGTGAAAAGTTCGTTGGTAATATTTAGACTTAACCCTAAAAGAAAGTATATATATACACAAATAACTAGAGTAGATACACGAAACACTTTGTTAATTATATGTAGAAGTTTCTGAAATCATGTTGGCAAAAATGAAACTAAACTTCTCGCCAAGATGAAAATGTGTATGTTATATTGAGAGTTTCTCAATACAGGATCCGTTTTGGCCATATAATATTAGCCGATGCGTCGAATTATCAAGATTTCACATTGACTTTTGGTTCAATTCATCAAAGCCAACTAACGGTTAACTTAATGAGGGTCAACGTAAAGCAACTCATTGCATCTCAACAACTATTTTCCATTCAAAAATGTTAATTGTCATTGTCCGACCAAAGTAGTCTCAACATATAAGCTTCCACCGCAATTGCCGCGGAGGAGTACATCCTGCTGTTTCTATCCTAAAAATTAAGATTTTTCTGGAAGTGGTTATGAGCAAACAAGAGCTCATGAAGCTACTGATGTCGTCATGTCGATTATTTGATTACTCAGATTTTAATGGTTGTTTTTTTCTAATCTAAAGACGTTAATGGTTACTATGATGTTTTTTTGGAACGGCAATTTATGGCTACATGGCCCCTAGCCCAGAAGGCGTAGCGAGCCAAAAACCAGGTTGGGTCAAGCCAGAAGGCTATGGCACCCTTTCCCTTTTACCACGCGGGAGGAAACCCCTATGCGCATAGACAAGACATTTCGAACATGAGAATTGCCTAGGAGGGTAAAACCTTCTATTCCATTGGACCAAAATCGCCGTTGGTAATGATTTCTATGATGTATTATAAGTTTTTTGGTCTAATTTTGTTAGTAGAGCCGCAAAGTTATATAAATAGGTTGTATTTTTTTTCATTAGGCCATGGTTCAGCAACCACGTCACATTGACTTTGAAACTTCGCCAGATGAATCACAAGGTGAGGTTTCTCAATATTTTAATTGATATGTATTTAGTAATCACTACAAGGAAACAAACTTGACATGTCGGTCATATTTAATTTCAACCGGTAGCATGAGGTAATATTGACTATATCGTCACAAATTTAAAAGTTTCAATGACTGGTAATAAAATAAGTTTGTTACCTAGATCGGTAAAATGTGAAAAGTTCGTTGGTAATATTTAGACTTAACCCTAAAAGAAAGTATATATATATATATATAACTAGAGTAGATACACGTAACACTTTGTTAATTATATGTAGAAGTTTCTGAAATCATGTTGGCAAAAATGAAACTAAACTTCTCGCCAAGATGAAAATGTGTATGTTATATTGAGAGTTTGTCAATACAGGATCCGTTTTGGCCAGATAATATTAGCCGATGCGTCATTATCAAGATTTCACATGACTTTTGTTCAATTCATCAAGCCAACTATCAGTTAACTTAATGAGGGTCAACGTAAAGTAACTCCTTGCAGCTCAACAACAATCATTCAAAAACTGTTTAACGTCATTGCCGACCAAAAGTAGTCCCAACAAATAAGCTCCACCGCAATGCGTGGGTACATTCCTTCTCGTTACTATCCTAAAAATTAAGATTTTTCTGGAAGTGGTTATGAGCAAACAAGAGCTCATGAAGCTACTGATGTCGTCATGTCGATTATTTGATTACTCAGATTTTAATGGTTGTTTTTTTTTTCTAATCTAAAGACGTTAATGGTTACTATGATGTATTACTCCCTCCGTCCCATATTAAGTGTCTAGTTTGACTTTTTGAAGTCTTTTTTCATCAACTTTCACCGTAAATATTTTTGTTTGTATTATATAATATTTAATAAAAAGTATACCAATGAAAAACACATTCAAAACTCTATCTATTCATATGTTTTGCATCAAGTATCATATAACATATGAAGAAATAATTAGAGTCAATGTTGAAAAAAAAAAACTTAAAAAAATCAAACTGGACACTTAATGTGGGACGGAGGTAGTATAAGTTTTTGATCTAATTATTGTAGAGCGCAAAATTAATATAAATAGGTTGTATTCTTTTTTTTTTTCATTAGGCCATGGTTCAGCAACCACGTCACATTGACTTTGAAACTTCGCCAGATGAATCACAAGGTGAGGTTTCTCAATATTAATTGATATGTATTTAGCAATCACTACAAGAAAAAAAAGCTTTAGTGACGAATGAAAAATCGTCATTAATAGACGAAAATTCGTCACTAAACCATATTAATGACAAAAATCAACGTCGTCATTTGTCGTTACAATAGCTCCGTCACAAATAAAAAAGTGACGAAATTAAAATTGACACTAAATTAGTGACAAGCTAAAGTCGTCACTTAAGGATGTGTGACAACCCATTTCTACACATAATTTCATCACTAAAGTGGCTAAAGTCGTCTTTTTGTAATCTTTATAAAATTATCTCATTTTCAGTGATGCATGCTGCCTCACTGAAACTTCGTGTATTACAGCTAAAAGTATTAAAAATTAATAGACGAAACGAATCGTGCACAGCGACAAAATTTTATAATGTCAAAATAATTATAGTTAAGATATTTTGGTTAATTGTTTTGTGTAACAGTTAAGCATACGACGTAAAATAATCAAAATGTAATTGAAAATGTTGTGACATACGATAATTCTAACTCAAATATATTCTTTTAAATGTTTTAAATGAGACAGGACAACAATTAATTAAAACATTCATCTTCTTTTACAATTTTTATTCTAGTTTTTTCTGCAAATGATATGTTAGTTGAAATGATATATAGTATGTATTAAGTGTGATTGGTAAACTTTTTAATAATGGTTATAAGATAACTTTATAAACACAAGTGAAACTTTTTTTTGTAGAAAACTAAAAAATAAATAAAAATTTAAAAAGATATTTTGGGTATGTCATATTACTCATTTCCAAGTTATAAAAAAATTTATATTCTCATCAGTAAGTGTTATATATAGTTGAACCGATAAATATATATAGTATATGCATTAAATGTCATTGGTAAACTTTTTATTGATGATTATAAGAGAATTTTTTTAAAAATAAATCAACCATTTTATTAAAAGTTTTGATTAATCGGGTCTTATAAAATGTATTTATTAGATCGAGTGTCGTATAATCAAATAATAAATGGGTAAACGGGACGAGGTTTTCACAATTTAGGATCATGGAGAGGACGAGTCTTCGACTTGGATATACACGGTTTAACTAAGGTATCCCGTGACCATTTTTAACCATTTCTCTGACCACTCCAAATGTGTACTTAGTAATATTTAAACCCTATAATTACAACTGTCGCGAGAACATCATGCGCCTTATCAGTCAGACATTTGATAGTGGTTCATATAATCAGATAAGCTCATTAACATGTCATGGTGTAATTATTTTGCAACCAATCATGCAAAGATCTTAATCACTCAGCTTTCAAACAATCCAGAGCTTATCACGTTGATGATGGTCTAACAAACCCGTTTTGGTAGTGACCAAACTCGCCCAAGTAGACCCATGTCATAGCGGATGTCCTTTAACATGGACGCCATCTCACATCTATGTTGCCATAAACTTATCGTATAAACATGCATTACGGGTGCTCTTAGGTATCTCTCGAAATCCAAAATGTTACAACGCAGCAGGTACAATAATAACCTTTTAGATGACTATACTTTATATCAGAAAGGATGCCAAAACATACCTTAACAACAAAAAAATCCCATCTGTTACAAGTAAAAACATCAGCTTGCATCCTTATGCTACCTTATTCCATTCCATAAGTAACATACAGTTAAAATCAGACGATTTAAATGCAATCACAAGAGCTAGCTCCAACGTAAGTTAAACCTGTTGAATCACATAACAAACGGATACGTGACATAAACTTATATAGCTTCTTATATCATTCCAAAATTTCATACTACTACAAAAAACAGTCTTAAATTTGTCACGGGAACAGTCATAACTGTTCACTTGTATTCAAATGAAGGCGGGCTTGGAGCATCAAAGCTCTCCAAAACCTGAGTCTTCTCACTGTTGCTTGGTCCTGTCTCTGCCTGCTTCCCGCCACCAAACATCCCTCCAAACCATGACGGTGACGATGAATCTGATGCAGTTGATGAGGATGAGGATGGCAAACCATCCAAGTTCACTTGATGTCCCATTGGAATTGGTGCCATGTTTGCGGGAGCTTCTTCCATTGGAGGCAAATTTGGAGGTGCACTCATGAGCTTATTCAGCATAATTCCTGCACCTTCAATCATAGCAAGTAATACCCCACCAAACATTGCTGAACGGGAAGCAGGACCCAGTCCCTGACGCATCGAGAGAAACCCACCAGTGGCAGCACCGGCTATGATAGAGTTCCAAGGGTCTTCTTTCTGGCGGACGTAAACCATAGTGCAATCAAAAGTTGAGAAAAGACCACCCCAGACAGCAAAACTGCCTCCCAACCGAGGCGCGTTCATTCGTACTGCTTGGGTCGCACCAATGAAACGTTCACCTTTTGGGGAGTGGTAAGTTCCTTTAAGAAAGTGGAAAGCTGCACCACCGACTGCACCCATGCCAAAGGCTCCACCGATGTCGTCTAGTATACGGTCTGGACATGGTTCACGAGACGTCTCAGGAGTTCCCATCTGTCAACAAGAGTGTATGGTTAAATAACATTAAAAGATCTCTAGCAGAAATGCAGTGCAGTCCAAAATCATGGCCACTTAACCCAAAGTAATTTTCTTGTTATAGTCGTCATATATTCCAATGACCAACAAGCGGTTGCAGGTTTAAGTCCAAACATGGGCAATGTGTGTCAGTATTTTCCGTTCAAAAAGGTTAATATTCCGATAGACTGGTCAAATTTGGGGCGCTATATAAACCCATGTCCAGTTTCGAAGTTAGTTTCAAATTTGTCTCTGATATGTGTGAAAACACAACAAAGAGACTGCTCTAACCTTAAAGGTTGATCATTTTGCACCGCACAAAACTCTCACTCTTTGTCCAGTATTGCCAACAATAAAATACTACTAATTACTAATTACTAAAGTATATAATTGCCAATGTATACCCTAGGCAAAAGCTAATAGCTAATGCAACCACCTAATAGCACAACAATGCAGCGCATAAATTACTAATTACTAATTACTAGAGATAAGGAGCTACTTATGAACCAAGGGGTTATGTGATGATGAAATAAGCTTTTAAAACATACTATTGTATCGACACAGGAACAAAGGGTACTTAGTAAGGATAGGCAGCATTCAAGAGCTCTTTATATTACTTCTTTCAGTAATGGCTACCTCAGTTCTTTACTCGTATTCTCAGAAATTTAGACCAACGGTGACAACTTACAATAATCATCTCGCGTTACAAGACTAAATAAGTCGACCCGATATTCGTTCCAAGTTATATACTATAAATGAACAGTTTGAAGTTATATATTATAAACGGATAGCCTTCTGATTTACAAAAACACAACTTTGTTAACCCTTAAAACGATTTAAAGCCAATAGCCATTACTGAAATAAGTACAACTCTTGGATATTTTAAGTTAATTAAAAAAATTAATAATAATATAAAATAAAGAAGAAAAAGAGAGAGATGCCCTTGAGTTACTTCAAAATTCAATCAAAAAGTAAAGAATAACTCGATTTGAGCTCAAACCATCACATGATCACTTGTTTCCCCTCTTTCATAGCATTGGGATGGAAGACTATCCCCAAATGGTCAAAAAACTGCTTAGTATTCAACAAATTGATAACAATTAACGAGCAAGTTACCACCACGAGGATGCCCTAGACGAGAGGTAACGTTAGCCAATAGTTACATCAAACACACTAACACTTTTGCAAACTTCAATTGGGAAGCCTCGATCCGATTACCTTGTATCATGCTTTTCCACACCTTTTTAGATCATTGATATGTGTGAGTAATCTTCTCCGAAATTGCACCGCCAACAAGCACTGCAATTTCAGAAAACTTTCCTCGCACAAGCGGCAGAAAATTTGGAAAAACAAAACACAAGATAACGGGATCAAGAAAACCCCATTAAAGTTTACATCTGGTTTAGTGTGTTGTGTGACGCAGCTGTTGTCAAATATTATCCCATTTCCAGATATTCTCGTGGTATAATATAACATGCTCGTTGAAACCGTTCAATTGATACAATACAAACAATTTCTTATGAATGGTCCACCTCAACGTGATGACATACAAATATCAATCACTCAAGCTATAGTTTAAGCTTCAGAATTACAATAACCGGTGATTCTTTAATTCTGAATTACTTTAGGACTTTAAACTGATTTACTTAAACATCTTTAAATTCAATTAGAAAGAATATAATTACTCAATTTGAGCTCAAACTATCACATAAACACTTGTTTCCCCTCTTTCCTCGCAGAGGACTATCCATAAAAGGCCAAGAAATTGTAAATATTCCGAGGGTTGATAAGTATTAACGAGCAAGTTACCACCGCCCTGGATGTGTGGTAACGTTAACCAATAATTACATAAACATCCAACACACTCAAACTCTCACCAAACTTCAATTCGGACGCCTTGATCCGATCACCTCATATCATGCTTTTTCACAGCTTTTTAGATTATTGATGTGGCCGGTAAGTGGCTACTTGTGTGAGTAATCTTCTCTAGAATTGCACCGTCACTTTGCAATATAGAAAAGCAACGCAATTTCAAAGAACTTCACTCACAAGTTTTAGTTAAATCATGTTTACATCTTGTTTCGGGTGTGTGACGTGGCTGTTGTCAAATATTAATAGCCCATATCCTGACATTCTCGTGGTATACTATAACTTGCTCGTTAATTCTCCTCGATCAATGAAATACATACAATTTCTAATCAATTGCTCAGGTTGTCGTTTGAGCTTTGTAACTACAATAACCAATGGTTCTTAAATTTTACTAAATAAAACTTTAAGATGCTGAAGTAATTTTGTAGCTTCTCTTTCTCTATATCTTATTTGAAGATCTCCAACTAAATAGCATAACACTAAAACCTGTGTTCATGTCACCGAGGGAGACCACTGACTTTTCGACTAACATGTGTGCAGCCTAAATAGGGTATCCGTATCCCCGTAACTGTCTCCGACCCTTTTCCCTAGCCACCCCCAAATGTGTACCTATTAAGGTTTGAACCCTTTATCTCTTATGAGGAAATTCGGTGGTGCAAGAACACTAAAAACCATATATACCTAAGGGAGTTTTTGTTTTGATTATGGCGTATTTAGTTTTGGGCTTATGTATCATAAGCTTCTTTTCGTGGCTTATTTTGAAACTTTTCGGCTTATATAAGTTTAATATTTCATAATAAAGCTTATATACGCCGAAAAGTTTCAAAATAAGCCACACAAAAGGGGGTGTTTGTTTCGGTGTGGCTTATTTGTAGGCTTATGAGCCTATTTGATTTCGGCTTATATTTCATAAGCCCCAATTTCGCTTATTTTATTTTTTCTGAGACTTATGGGCCAATTTGAGTTTATCTTGTTATGTGAACTTATTTAAGCCACGAGTATCAAGACGGAAAATTGAGGCTGGATGATATATATAGGCCGAAACACAATAAAGATCATAAGCCTCTTAATAAAGCTGTATATAAGCGCCGAACGAGTTTGTTTCTTAAAAGAAAGACACAAAAAGTTAAGCTTATGAACAAACATAAGACCAATCCAAATAAGCCTATATGCCGAAAACAGAATTCTTTAAATCGGTATTTAATATAAGCAAATAACAGTAACAAAAACCTCAAATGCAATCTCCAAAATTTTGTTATTCATTTCAGTTCATGGCCTAAAAGATTAATAAAATCACTAAAGATCCCAAAAATCATGTGCACCAAATATTATACAATATGTATAAATTTATATTAATAGATGGCTATAATTTAACAAAAAAATAAAAAACAGAGTCGTATGTTGATGAAATATAAACAAAGGATGATTGGATTTAAGGTTAACTTACCTCTTAGTTGGTCGGCTTTGTTGTACGGATGGGTTGAGGTGGTGGTTGTTGAAATGATTTTGGGGGAACATTGTGGAAACCTGTAAACCCTTTATTTGTTTGTTTGTTTACATGTTTAGCCCCTCAAAGTTTATTGTTTTTACAGATTTATTCTTACAAGCCAACTTAACCAAAACAAATACAAATTTAACCCATTACCAAAATCTACTCGGCGTGCAAATGCTTTTGCACTCCATCATTTTTTGCACGCCATGTGCTACGTGTCTCATTTAAATTGGTTGACTAATCAATAACCTAACTACATACCAAATTGGTTGAGGTTTTGATGGTTTTAGGTGTGTCCCAAAACAGGGTTTTTAGGTGTGTCCCAAAACAGGGTGAAGATAATTAATAACCTAACTACGTACCAAAGAGGGTTACACGGTTATCATTGGAATAGTATAATGCACTTTTCTTAAGTAAACTATTTTCGGCCGCTATTGCATGTGTACTCACGAATTTAACTTGGGATATGGACCAAAATGTATGTTCTTGTTTGAGGTCATCATTCACATGATACCATAGCGCGTTCCAGAAAAGTGTTTTGGTTCTTCTGTCTATGTTTGTTGTGATCTCTATTTATAAGAGAAATACTCAAAACCTTAGTCTAAAGATATATGAGTGATTATAGGAGTTATTATCTTATTCATTAAATTGCATCACTTGATTTTGAGGAATTGTGGTTTAATGACTATATTAATCCGTTGTCATTAAATGTGATTGTAACTTATCATTAAGAAACGGCATCCAAACATATAACAAGTTCATTGAAGTTCATTTATGCGTGTCATTGTTGCGCTCACTTCAGTGTCCTGAATTTCAAGGCTTAGCCCCACTGTGTGCTGAAGGTTCAATACTGAAACAACCCAATGATGAGTTAACCCGCTGAGGATACTTCCTCTAATGGATTACTCCCTAATGGTATCCTTCAGCTTACGCTGAAGCCATCAGACTGATGAATATCCTTCAGTCCATAGTTCCTACTCACTGAAGAGTAAACTCACTGAAGTTCATTAACGACTAGAATTCCCTTTAACCACTATCTGAGTCAGGGTGTTCAGTGACCTATGGGTGTACACTCCGTACCTCCAGCCCCATTATCCGGTATGAACTAAACCCACAATTGAACTAAATTTCCAACAATCCTCCCTAATTTAGTACAATTTCTTTGCATGAAAAATAAACATTAAACAAACAAGTGCATAAATGAAAATGTCCTGAGAATTGAATTTCCATCTTAGTAAATACGCGTTCAAATATTCGAGAATCAGAGTGTTCTAAGAATTAAACCCTTCAACCCATTTGAGTACCTGAAGGTAAATACACACAAGTTTTCAAACACTTAAATGCTCATGACACTATACAAGCCATGTGTCCATATCCAATTTATAAATGTTGTAAAAGCCAAAGTCCATGCTCCTTTAGGCGGCGAAACCTCAACATTTACATAGGTGGTTCCTCTTTATTCATGATCCTGCTCAGCACTTTTTCAAAGAAATTAACCATTAAGAAGTTAAGACTTCATCCTCCTTTTCAGCGGGTTCCAAGCACATCCTTGGGATGATTTGTAAAACATGTGCTTCAGTCCTCTAAATGTTTAGCTTTCCACATTGAACTCAGCTACCAAGTTTCCTCAGCAAGGAGTTGGGTGTCCTAGCATTCAGCGACTTAGTTGGACTTTAATCCCATCTGATAGGTCTCGTTTATCTTGAATCAAACATATCGATCATGGAAGCATAGAGAGAATAGTAGAGGATAGCAAGTATTCAAATTTCAAATGATATTAAAATGGAGGGAAAATGGAAGAGTTGGTTACAAGGCATCACCCTCTAATGAAGATTAGAGGGGTATTTATAGGTGAGGGAATGAGGCTTCCCTTCTTTTATTTTCCTAACTTATCACTTCTAGTCCTTAGACTTTGGTAATTATGCTATTTCATTCTTTTAGCATAATACACCTTATTACAAACTACTTTGACATTAACAAAAGAAATACTAATGACTAAATAACACAAAATCACATAATCGACACTTTTAATGATCCTAACACCATCCCTTCAGCAGACTTTATAACCAAGTCTCTAGCAAGTCTCTTCGTCAAGTGATCAGCTAAGTTTTGTTGAGACCTTATAAACTCTATAGAAACCACCCCATTCGTGATTAGCTCACGAATCATGTTGTGTCTAGCACCTAAGTGTCTAGACTTCCCATTGTACATCTGGCTATAAGCCTTTGCCAATGTAGCAGCACTATCACATCGGATAGAGATAGGTGCTATAGGTTTGACCTACAATGGAATCTCAAGGAGTAAGTTTTTCAACCATTCAGCTTCCTTACCAGTAGCTGCTAGAGCCACAAATTCAAATTCCATTGTTGAACCAGTGATACAAGTTTGCTTCTTGGAAGCCCAATAAATTGCACCACTACCAAGCAGGAATACCCAACCACTTGTAGACGAATTATCTTCAGTGTTGCTGATCCAGCTTGCATCAGTGTAACCTTCCAACACTGAAGGATAACCAGTATATATCAGTCTATAGTCTATGGTTTTCTTCAAGTACTTTAGTACCCTCTGAATTGCTTGCCAGTGCTGAGTAACAGGGTTACTAGTATACCTGCTCAGTTTACCCACGGTAAATGCAATGTCAGGTCTTGTACAAGTCATGGCATACATTAAGCAGTCAATCACCTTAGAATACTCAAGTTGAGATACAGCCTGACCATTATTGGACATCAGCTTCTCACTTGTATCCATAGGAGTACTCACTAGAGTGCATTCAAAGTAATTGAATTTCTTCAATACCATCTCAATATAATGAGTCTGAGAAATTGCTATTCCGTTACTTTCATGTTTAATCCTAATACTAAGGATAACATCAGCCTCCCCCATGTCCTTCATAGAGAACCTTGATGACAAAATTCCTTTGTCATGTCAACCTGAACTTGGATAGTACCAAAGATCAGCATGTCATCAACATATAAGCAAATGATGACTCCTTTACCAGATTCATCAAATTTGCTATATACACATTTATCAGCTTGGTTAAGTAAATAACCATTAGACAGAACCACTTTATCAAACTTTTGATGCCATTGATTAGGTGCCTGTTTCAGCTCATAAAGAGACCTAATCAGTTTACACACCTTGTTTTCATTGCCAAGCATGATGAAGCCCTGAGGTTGGTTTATATAGACCTCCTCATCCAATTCACCATTCAAGAAAGTTGTCTTTACATCCATCTGATGAATAATCAGACTGTGAATTAATGCTATAGCAATCAGTAGTCTTATGGTACTGATACGTGCCACTGGAGCATAAGTATCAAAGTAGTCTATCCTTGACTTTTGTTTAAAGTCTTAAATGACAAGCCTTGCCTTGAACTTTTCAACAGTTCCATCTACCTTCAGTTTTCTTTTGAAGATCCATTTGCAACCCAAAAGTCTGCAACCTGGAGGTAGATCAGTCAACACCCAATTGTTGTTGCCCATAATGGAGTACATCTCATCATTAATTGCTTATTTCCAGAAAGCAACATCCTGAGACTTCATTGCTTCATCAAATATTTTGGGATCATCCTTAACATTAAAGCAATAGGAGTGTTGGTGAGAGACCTCATCCCTTGTTGCTTCAATTAAGTATAATTGAAATTCAGGCCTAAAATCCTTTAGAGTCCTATGCCTTTTTGCTTTTCCTAAGCTCAGGTTTAGGTTGCTGAACAACCTCCTGAGTGACCTTTTCAGGGACCACTGAACCACCAGAGTCTTTAGTTCCATTTACCAAAGACCTCTGACTTAGTTTAGGGACTGATGAGAATCTATTCTCATCAAAGATAGCATCCCTTGATTCAATGATTGAGTTAATAGCAATTGAATCATTAGGTTCAATAACATAGAACCTAAAAGCCTTGGAATGCTCAGCATATCCAACAAAGATGCATTCAATGCCTCTTTCACCCAAAGTTTTCAGCTTTGGATCAGGGAGTCTTACAACTGCCCTACAACCCCAAACTCTGAGGTAGTTCAAGTTTGGTTTCTTTTTAGTCTAGAGTTCATAAAGGGTAATCTTGTTCCTTTTATTAGGAACCCTATTTAATAAATAGCAAGCTGTTAACATAGCTTCGCCTCAGAACCCTTGACTCAACCTTGAATATGACAACATGGAATTAACCATTTCTTTCAGTACCCCATTTTTCCATTCAGATATACCATTTTGTTGTGGAGTATAGGGGGTAGTCGTTTCATGGATAATACCAACAGACTAAAAATATAGAGTATCCATGTACTCGCCTCCCCTATCAGTCCTGAATCTTTTGATCAGAGACCCTTGTTGTAATTCAACTTCAGTTTTGAATACTTTGAATTTATCTAGTGCTTCATCTTTAGTATGTAATAAATAAACATAGCAAAACCTAGAAGCATCATAAATAGATGTCACAAAGTACTTTTTATTCCCTAATGAAGGAGTAGCATGAAGATCACAAAGATCACTGTGGATCAACTCCAAAACTTTAGCTTCACGTTTTACATTTTGAAATGGTTTCCTAGTTATTTTGGTCAGCATGTAAGTCTTACACTTTTCAGTGTCCATGTCAAAAGCAGGGATTAACCCATCCTTGGACATATCTTGCATCCTCTTAAAGTGGACATGGCCCAGTCTAGCATGTCATAGGATTGAATCATTCAGTTTAAAGGTTGACATGAAGGCTGAACCAATATTATCAGAGACAATATTAAGCCTGAACATATGATTACTTAGATAACCAAAACCAATAAACATACCATGTTTGGATAAAACAAATTTATTTGATTAAATCACTTGTTTATAACCACAATTGTTCAAAACACTACTAAAAACCAAATTCTTCCTTATATTAGGAACATGCAAAACATTCAACAAAGAAATAAATTTTCCAAAACTAAACCTAAGATCTACACAACCACGTCCATGCACTAGGGTTGTTGACTCATTTTTCATGTGAACAATAGGTCCATCATTTAGTGACTCATAGGTCTTGAACCAACATCTATCTTTACACACATGCATAGTTGCTCCAGAGTTAACCCACCACGCAACATCATCATCCTGTACAAAGTAAGCCTTAGATACATATGTAACATATTAAACCTGGAGAGATTTATTAAACATATTCTGGCCTTTTAGAGAGTTGGAAGAACCATCCCCTGAACCCTTTGTGCCTGATCCATTGGCTTTGTTGCCAATATTACCAGCTTTATAATCCTTTTTCAAGTGTCCAGGTTTCCCACACTTCCAACAAGTCACTTTTGGTTTCTTGTTAGGATCAGCTTTGGTATCATGATGTTTACGTTTACCCTTGTTGTCATTGTACCTGGAGGAGTTGTTATGCTCCACTATATTAACAACTAAAGGACCAGCAACATTGTTGCCCTTTGGCTTGTTATTATCCTGTGCCCTGAAGGACTCCTCAATACGCAGATTACTGCCTAACTCAACAATAGTCAATTCCTCCTTCAAATGTTTCAAGGTGTGCTTGAAATCTTTCCATGAAGGTGAAAGTTTATCAATGATACATGAAACATGAATGGATTCATCCATGTTTATCTTGTGTTGTGTAAACCTTCCAAGAATACCAAGAAGTTTATTGTATTGTTCCAAGACGGGTCTTGAATCCATCATTTTGTAATTTATGAAATTACTAACAAGGAACTTCTTACTTGAGGCATCATCAGCCATATATTTAGCCTCCAAGGTGTCCCATAGTTCTTTGGAAGTTTCAACATTCTGGTAAATATCAAACAAGGAATCAGACATACCATTGAGGATTAAACCTCTGCAGACATAATCGTCATTGTCCCATTTGGCCCTCTTCCTGACTTGCTCTACAGTTGGATTCTCACCTCCATCTTTAGGCATGAGAGTAGTCAGTACATATACCACACTCATGCTGGAAAGCAAGAAGTGCATCTTCTTTTGCCATCTTCTGAAGTCCACCCCTTCAAACATTTCCAGCTTGGCAAAGTTTGAAGCCATGTGTTTCATAGCAGCAGCCATTGATTATCACAAAATAGTTTACTTTGATTGTTGGTTTTAGGTGTGTCCCAAAACAGGGTAAAGATAATCAATAACCTAACTACGTACCAAAGATGGTTACCGGATATCACTTGGAATCGTGTAATCATTTTTTAAAGTAAACTATTCGACCTTATTGCCTGGGTATCACGAATATCTACTTGGGATAAGACCAAATGCATGTTCTTGTTTGAGGCACAAATCAAGAACCCTAGCGCATCCAAGTGTTTAGGTTTTCTGTCTGTCCTTCATGGAGTTGTGATCTCCTATTTATAGGAGAATACTCAAAACCCTAGTCAAAGATATATGAGAGATTATAGGAGATATAATCTCATCCATAAATAGCCTCCTTGATTTCAGGAATAATGGTTACATGACCATATTAATCGTGGTAATTGAATGTGACTGTAACTTACCATAAGAAACGATCAAAACAATTACAAGTCATTGAATTCATTCCAGCGTGTCATTCATTCAGTGTCCTGAATCCTCAGCTAACCCACAAAGGAGCATACCTGCTGAAGGTTCAATACTGAAACAACCCACTGATGAGTTAACCTGTTAAGGATACTTCCTCTGATGGATTACTCCCTAATGGTATCCTTTAGCTTACGCTGAAGCCATTAGACTGTTGAATATCCTTCAGTCCAGAGTTCCTACTCACTGAAGAGTAAACTCACTAAAGTTCATCAGCGACTAAAATTCCCTTTAACCACTATCTGAGTCAGGGTGTTCAGTGACCTATGGGTGTATACCCCGTACTTTCAGCCCCATTATCCGGTATGAACTGAACCCATAATTGAACTAAATTTCCAACATGTTTTAGCCTTAACTTTGGTATGCGGTTGTTATGTATGAGTTAGCATGCTGCGTGTACATGCTTGTATATTGTTTTTTCACTTTTGCTCCGCATAAATGTTATAGTCTTTTGTTGCTATACATGAAATTACAGACCCTATCATAGAGTCTAAATCAATACTGACTTTCGCAAGCGATGATGACAAGTATCTGTTTACTATGCTTACCGAGTCCCGCGTCTTGGCTAGGTAGCCACATACGGATTGTGGTTGGAACCATGGTGGGAATCTGGTACCGCTCCGGTATTTGTACACCTGAGCCTTATTTGTCATTGTTTGACAGCGATCATTGCTTGATGTCTCAGTAATTTGCGATCCATTATAACGCAGATTGCATGTGGAATTGCAGATCGTATTAGAAATTTATATTTTTAATTTGTACTTTATAATTTATAACTATACTATAGAGCATGTCGTTCCTGGACAAAATAGTGGTGGCCCATTGTTGGGCTGCGTATGTGGGCTTATATTGGTCCATTTTCTTAGCCCAATTCAAATTTTTTTTCGTGACCTGTTTGTATATCACTGCCTCACTCAGACAAACATTGGATTAGAAGTGATAAATTCATTCTATCAGAAAGTCAAAATCAATACTGATTTTCGCAGGCGATGATGACGACTATCTGTTTATCATGCTTGGTTCATCGAGTCTCGCGTCTTGGCAAGGCAGCCACACACAGATTGTGGTTGCAACCATGAAGGAAATTTGGTATCGCTTCGGTATTCGTATACCTGAGCCTTATTTTTCAATGTTTGACAATGACCATTGCTTGATGTCTCAGTAATTTGTAATCCATTATAGCGCAGATTACATGTGGAATCGTAGATCGTATCAAAAATTATGAATCGTTACTTACATGTCTAAAAATCAGAAATGTCGGTCATTTGGTGGGGTAACCAAACCCAGGTAGCCAAGATTTCTAGTTTCTTGGCAAGGTAACTTCACCTGGGTTGCGGTTGCAGCCAAGAGTGGTGTTTGGTTATGCTTCTATATATACAGATCTGAGCCTTAAAGGTATCAACAAAATAGTGTCAATTGTAGTTTATCTATGCATGTTTTCGGCTTATTGAAGTTTTGAAGACTCGATGTTATATGCTTGATAAGCTCATATGATAGAAAGATAATAAGCCCGTCTGATTTTTCGGCTATAATGAATTTTAAATTGTGAATGGAGCTGACCTTTTGACATTTTGAATGACTAAGTCAGGTAGGTATGTTATTTTCTATAATCAATCATTATGGTATTTTGGATACTTGAATATGATGTCTGTAATATTGTTTACTTTTGCCTTATCTTAGCTGTGGTTAAGACAGAATGAAAAGAAGTTAAAATGATGGAAAATTGATGCTCCACGATAAAATAATGGTGGCCCATATGTGGGCTTATCTCGGTCCATTTCCTTGGCCCAATTTAGTTTTTTTCTGTGGCCTCACTGCCTGTTTGTTAGATAACTATGTCCTAGTATTGGATTGGATAGATTCTCGGTCGTTCTTGATCAAGTCCCACCAATCCAAATCATTGACGCTTGTTCCTCTAAAGCGAACTAGTCAATCATCTAAAAAATCAGCTTTGGTGAGAAAAAAAGTACATGGTTCGTGTAGCAGTGACTGGTGATTGTAAATTATAGTTATATTGATTTTACTTGAAACTAGGGTTGGTCTCAATTTTGGGGTTTTTGTTTACGCACGGTCCATGTTCAGTTACAAGGATGATAAAAAGGTGTGTACATGCTTCTAATCATGATTATCTATCAAAAAGCTTTACTATGAGTGTTTGGGTTGTTCCTTTTTTTATATTTATGTTTGGTTGTGATTTTGCTGCTAAAAAGCTTATATATTTTCAGCTAAGCCTTCTTTAACATGTTTTTGCAGGTTGCTTCATGTGTAAGAATTAATGGTCGTGCCTTGGCTGGCCGTTTATATTAACACACGAGGTTGTTCTGGTTTAGCGAAATCGGTTATTGATGTATTATATAAGTAACGAGATTGTTCCGCTTTAAGTTGCGTCACTGAAATTGTTCAAAGTGTGAGAACAACCGTATCTTGGCGGGGCGTTTATACTAACGCAGCCATGGCGGTTTTTCTGGCTTAGCGACCATGTTCAGTTTGGATAAATTGTTTATAGTGTGTTTTAGGGTTGATATTGTTCAGGGCGGGAGAACGACCGTATTTTGGCGGGGCGTTGACACTAACGCAGCCATGGCGGTTTTGCATTAAGGTTTTAGCCTTAACTTTGGTATGCGGATGTTATGTATGGGTTATCATATGTTGCGTGTACATGCCTGTATATTGTTTTTTCACTTTTGCTCTGCATAAATGTTATAGTCTTTTGTTGCTATACATGAAAATACAAACCTTATCAGAGAGTCAAAATCAATACTGACTTTCGTAGGCGATGATGACAACTATCTGTTTACCATGCTTGGTTCATCGAGTCTCGCGTCTTGGCAAGGCAGCAACACACAGATTGTGGTTGGAACCATGGTGGGAATCTGGTACCACTTCGATATTCGTATACCTGAGCCTTATTTGTCATTGTTTGACAGCGACCATTGCTTGATGTCTCAGTAATTTATGATCCATTATAACGCAGATTGCATGTAGAATTGTAGATAATATTAGAAATTCATATTAAAATTTTATAATTTATGATTTATAACTATACTATGAAGCATGTCGTTCCAGGACAAGATAGTGGTGGCCCAATGTTGGGCTGCGTATGTGGGTTTATCTCGTTCCATTTCCTTGGACCAATTTAGTTTTTTTTTCGAGGCATGTTTGTATATCACTGCCTCACTCAGACATATATTGGATTGGATGGGATAAATTCATTTTATCAGAAAGTCAAAATCAATACTAATTTTCGCAGGCGATGATGACAACTATCTGTTTACCATGCTTGGTTCACTGAGTCCCGCGTCTTGGCAAGGCAGCCACACACAGATTGTGGTTGCAACCATGGAGGGGATCTGGTACCGCTTCGGTATTCGTATACCTGAGCCTTATTTGTCACTGTTTGACAACGACCATTGCTTGATGTCTCAGTAATTTGTGATCCATTATAATGCTGATTGCATGTGGAATCGTAGATCATATCAGAAATTCAGAATCGTGACTTACATGTCTGAAAATCAGAAACGCCGGTATTTTGGCGAGGTAACCTAACCCAAGTTATTGTTGCAGCCAAGATTTCTGGTATCTTGGCGAGGTAACTTCACCGGGGTTGCGATTTTAGCCAAGAGTGGTGTTTGGTTGTGCTTCTATATATACAGATTTGAGCCTTATAGTGTTATCCTAAATATTTTAATCCATATCACAACTAATAAGCAATACCAAATAAGCAATAAGCTAGAGAAAAAAGAGAGAGAAACAAAAGATGGAAGATTAGATTAGAGAGAAAGAGTGGAGTGGTGGATGATTACACACACATACAAATGTAATAAATGGCAACCAACACCCTATCCATGTGTGGAGAGGGCCCTATTTATACCCTAAGGCCACCATGGGCTCGTTGGCTTTTTAACTTGGGCCGAACTTGGCTTATCTTGGGCTTTGAGCCCAAAACATGGACAATATTACCCGACTAGACTATTACTTAATAAGACTAAGTACGACTAATAAGACCGATAACATTCTTGTTTGACTTATATAAAATTAAGGCTAACAATCTCCCCCAATGTTGAGGTCTTCTCTGATCTCCTCAACGTTGACGTTCTTTGATGGAGGTTATATTGATTTGACTTTATCTTCCCCAATGTTGAAGATATGACGTTTGAGCTTTTGCCTTCTTTGGTTTTGTCTTTGTCTTTTCTTGTTTGTAATGGCTCTGTTCATTCATGCTTTAGACGACCAATGACATTCTTTCGGTGTCATTTATGTGATCTTGATCTTGAGCCTTCATCTTTTGACTTTGAGTTCTTGAGATCTTTCATCTTGCATCATCTCCTTGACTTGAATCATCTTGATTTGACTTTCTTGATCATCTTGTGCTCTTGACCGACATACTCATACTGGTTACATTCTTGTTTGACTTATATGATCATAAGACTAACAATCTCCTTAAAATACAATTCTTGATTTGACTTTAAAGATCTTTGAGGAAGTTTAGTATCAACAATCTTGATGCTGAATGATTAACTTTGAAAGCTTGAGTATGAGTATGT
>BQNB010105653.1:0-23557 GCA_026074375.1 Tanacetum coccineum
AGGAGATGAAGCAAGAATCAAGAAAACTTGGTATAATCAAGGTCTTGTATATGAATGTCGTTGAAGAACTTTAAAAATTGTACTTAGACCGTGAAGTACCATTGTCTTGGAATAGCACAATAATATCCCGTAAGAATTGTTGATTACATCTGAACCTTTAAACTCTCTGGCTAACTTACCAACCTCGTATTATGTCGGTTATTGTTGTGATCACTTGGTAATGTAAACCTGGCATACCAAACTTGAAAATGAAGTAAAATCCCCCAAATTTGTTACTTAAGCTTGCACTGTTGTTGATTAAAGAACGGTGCAAGATTAAATCTATAAGTACTCTATACCCGCCATAAAAAGTATAAGAAGTACAACACCTCTTGAAATTATCCACATCGACATCTATGTGTGACACTAAGTACTACAATGTAACTCCTTTAAGTGATAGCTATAACCCATGAGCACTACAATGTAACTCCTTACATCGGGAAATAACTAGATAATCCAAGTCTTAATCATTTGCTGTATACGTTCAAGCAAGTCATCAATCGATAGATTGGGTTTAAAGAAAAGGGGTAGAAAATAAAAGGAAGTCTCAATGATAAAATAAGTAGACGCCTTCATGAAATACAACTTCAAGCTCAAATAAGGGATACCAAATCAACTTCGTGATCACTTGTCATCGTATTCTGAATGTAAAACCTAAAAATCTCAACAAGAGTAAAATTACCAAAATACCCCTAATTTAAGAAAATCTATAAAAGCTTAAATAAATTTCATTTTAATTATAGAAATTATGAAAATACAAAATATGGCAATTATGAAATTCTAACTTGTGATTCCAACATTTTAGTACCCAGCTTAATCATTATACCCGGACTAAACCATAACATTACATCAACCCATAATCCTAAGTATTAACCATTTATATACACGAGGCCAATGCAATAAAACTCGGCCCACGTTAGAAGCAACTTAGCCTAAGTTGTATTACAAGAGATGGTCTGTGTTAAAACTCATAGCCTCGGTCCATCATTTTATCAATAACCGGCCCAATAGGCTATACTCGCACCTATTAATAATATGGCAATACCCGGATCCAAGACTGCTCGGCCCAATCATCACTAATTGTATAACCCGATCCAACCAAAAAAAATAAGGGATATAATACATAATTTTTCTCACACTCATTAACCCTAACCTTATTCCCTTATTATCATCGCCTCTTTTAGATCTCTCCAAAGAAACAAAACATAACAGATATCATCAATCTCTTCCATCTCGTTCAACTTTTGATAAGCAGTCATAAATCCACACTTTTTCAATTTCATTCGAACGCAGACAAACCAAAAACTCTAATAACAAACACCCTTTTAATCTATTAACTCGAACGTAACAAAGATGAGAGAGACATGCTTCAAGATCATTTTAATGTGATCTCAGGTAGGTGTTTATGTTTTGTATTTCCAATTGAAACAAAGAATAAGTTGTAACAGATTTGTTATAAACTTTCTTTAATTTTGAATATCAAAGGGGGCTATAACCTTCCACATAGATCAATGATGAGGTGGGTTTCGATTCATTAAGGTCGATAATGATCTTGAATAATCTTGAGGAATGAATCGAACTATTAAGATCAGTTTTTGATTATCTTGTTTGAGTCTTGATTGAATGTTTGGAGATTGAAATGGATTATGGAGATGGGGATTGATTATATATATAGAAGATGGGATAGGATTAAGTTATCGTTGTTAGCCCGTAGTTTTGAATTATGATGAATGGTTTTATAGTTTTTGGATGATGTTTGGTGGATATGATGGATCTGAATGTTGTTTATGTTGTAATTGGTTTGTTGGAGTTTGGTTTAAATCGTCAGATTCTTTTGTCTTTCTTACTTCATCTCATTTCGGTTGTAAATCTTGACTCGACGGATTGAACCCGGGTCAACTCGTAAAATAAACCAATGGACTCGTTTGGTTGTTTTCCACCAACCAAACTACCTCCTTTGAACCAAACCGCCACCAACCAAAAATTTAGGCAGCGGTTTGTTTAGACATAACCATGAAAATTTATTCTTCTTAAACCTGTAATGCCAAATCCGCCACTACCAAACCGCCATGGTGGGTTTAGCAAACTGCCAATGAACTAGTCACCTTCGTACTTTTCCTTAAATATCGGAATTCTAGGATTTTCTTTTTTAGTTAAACCGCCACCCCAAAGAAAAAAAAATAATAGCAAACCCAGATTTATTTCTTGTGATAAGAAATTGTCTTTAAGTACAATGGAAAAAAAATATGGAGCCAGGAGAATCAGTAACATAAACAACAACATATATCAAATTTGTGGTTGATTCTTAGGAGAAGAAGAACACATAAACCACAAACTAATTCTTTAAAAACAAACAGAAACTTACAACCTTTAAAAACAGTTTGGTAATTATCTTGAATAGCCTGGTACCATGAACAACAAACAAGAACTGACTGGTAATTTGATGACCAAACAGCAAACAAGAACAATACAATACACCCCTGATTTAGACTCTGATGTCACTTGTAGCGAATAAATTGACGGTATAAATTGAAGGAAATAAAACTATGAGCCGAGAGTTGGGATGGCGGGGCAGTATAGGGAGCAACAATGTTTCATGCTGGTTGGGGGGGGGGTTGTGGGGTGTGGGGGGGGGGGCCAGTCACTGTATGAATAGCGAACAATCCATATGTCACATTGAGCCGTGACTATTTGGGACTCTTGGTTGGTCAAAGTCACGCCATCTTAGATGTAGTAGCGTCCTCTTATAGTAGATCAGCATGTCTCACTTTGACACAGGTACAGTACGAATGTATTTTCTCTCAAAGTCTGAGCATTGAACAATATTCACCACAGCTACCATGGTATAGTACTAGTTTCATACAGCGGGCGGCCTAGGAATATCCACTCGGATATAGGCTTAAGTACACTTGGATTAGTCTACACGCATCATAGACGCATACAAGAAATTAGTGACGAACGAGGCGCGCGGAGGTGCGTCACGCGTGGATGCTCCAAACACACGCGCTGGACATTATATTGTAATGAGATGCAACGTGATGAGTGAAGGGGACGCTGCTCAAAAATCTATTCTGGGATTAGTGTCTTTGATACCTCTATTGACTGTCTTGCATGCCGATGATGCATAGTCTTATTATGGCTGCTCTCAGGTCTGTTTTAATCATCGATAATTTATCTGTCGTTTTAGTGCGATAATTTATCACACAGCTAAGTCACTTAGATTAATTGCGCACTGTGCACAGGAAGTGAACAATACAGAGTCTAAAATCATGCGGTACAGAGTTGCTTGTGCTGTAACGATGGTCACAATAAAACACAGGAATCCATGTTCAGGGTTTGTTGTCTGGGCAGGGTCCAGCGAGGATTAGTGGTAATCACAATTGGTGTGTAAAAAGAGGGGGTGGGGACAAGAACTCAATGAAAATATGCGAAGTTTTACTACTGCTATACACAGTTAATGCTGCTAGTGAATATTAGTTACTACTATGAAAATATGCTATTTTTTACTACTGCTAGTACAACGTTACCGACTGCAGTGATGCTATGTACTACTCAAGTTAAGACACCTCAGAAGATAAAGTAATGCAGCTGAGAATAAGTTAGTACTGTTTGATTATTAGTACTGCTTATATGATATGTATTAAGTTATTTGTTTATAGAAAATATTATGGATACTTATAGAAGATTGTAACCGACTAGGCCCTTGTGTATTAAAAAAGTTCCTAGGCATAGAGTTTAATATCTTTTTATCAATCTTTTGAAGTATTATTAAACGTATTATTCATAGCTTAAAGGTCTTTGTAACCCTAATACTTTGAGAGTATTTGTATTATTATCATTAATAATATTGGAGCTTATTTATTGAATTGTATGTTCATTGAATTACTGTTTCATTATTAATTCTTCTTAATATTAATGATTAGATTTTGCATAATCTTTAATACATTCAAAAACAGTTTCTATTATAGTTATGTTAGATTTATCTAATATAACTAAACCTTAAACAAGATTAAAGAATTCAATCTATTGAAAGTAGGGATCAACAAGTGGTATCAGAAGCAGTAGAGTTGTGAATAAGCAGAACCTGTTTTTGCTAAAAGATATGGATCAAGATTCTGCACACATGGTGGCTGCATCCAAAGTTCCCATGCTCAAACCCGGTAAGTATGAGATATAGAGGATAAGGATTGAATAATATATCCAGATGATAGACTATGAACTGTGGGAAGTTATAGAGAATGGTGCAACCTGGCTAAAAGCAAAAAATATGGAAGGAGTTATGACAGAGATACCTATTACAACTACTAAAGAAAAGGCTTAGAGAAGATTAGAGATGAAAGCTAGAAGTACTTTAATGATGGGCATTCCTAATAAACATCATTTAAAGTTTAACTCTATAAAGGATGCTAAGAAGTTACTGGAAGCTGTTGAGAGCTTTGGTGGGAATGCAGCTACAAGAAAGACTCAAAGGAATCTCTTAAAGCAGCAATATGAAAACTTCACTGCTTCAAGCTCAGAGATGCTTGATCAAACTTTTGATAGGCTTCAAAAGCTTGTGAGACAGTTGGAGCTTTTAGATGAAAAGCTTTCACAAGAAGATGTTAATCAAAAGTTATTAAGAAGTTTGTCACCTTGAGTGAACACACAAGCGTTAGTGGGAAAAAGCTTATTGGATACAATGAGCATAGGATGATTCTACAACAACCTAAAGGGTGTAATAAACAGAAGTTAAAAGGGTGGTCTAGCTAAGTTCAAGCACACAAAAACATGGCTTTTGGTGTCCTCTTCAAATTACAACACTACAGCGCTAATGGAGCATTAATACTGCTCAAGCATTAATACTGCTCATTGAGTTTTCCTACTGCTAGTCAACCAAATATCCTCAACGTGTACATGAGGACTTGCAATAAATCCATCCATATTTCATAGAAGAGATGGATTTGAGATGGCAAATGGCCATGTTGACTATGACGGTAAGAAGGTTATTGAAGAATACAGAAAGGAAGCTTACTGTTACTGGCAATGAGACTATTGGTTTTGATAAGTCCAAATGGAGGTGCTACAAATGCCACATGGAGGGGACAGTTTGCTAGGGAGTGCAGAGCTCGAATAATCTAGACACAAGAACAAGGAAATCTCAAGAAGGAGTGTGCCTGTGGAAACATCTACTTCCACAGCTTTGGTGTCATATGAATGGTCCTTGTGATATGACATGAGTGATCAGGCACATGAAGGGCCTAATTATGCACTCATGGCTTTCTCATCTTCAAGTCCTGACTCAGAGGTATCCAATGATTCTATTTGTTTAAAATCTTGTTTGGAAACTGTTAAACTTCTTAAATCTCCAAAATGATCAACTATTAAAAGATTTAAAGAAATACAGTTAATGTTCTAGGTTATAAGAACAGGTTTAGGAGTCAGTGGAAGAAAAATTTAAATTTATAAAGCAATGAGTCTATTTATTTACAAGATATTAAGGGCTTAAAATTTGAAATTAATATATGAGAAATAACTATTAGAGAGCTTAGGAAGAAGCTTCAAAATAGTACAAAAAGAAAAAGATGGCATTCAACTTAATGTAAGAAAAATGACATGCATCTAAAGTTAAACAAGCACATAGAGTGTCCAGATAGTTTGACATTGCAAGAAGGTTTAGCTAGAAAATTATAAGCAGTTCTACCATCCCTACACAGAAATTTCAGGCCTCCAACACCTGACTTGTCTTTTACTTGTTTAGATGAGTTTGTTAATGAGCCTGTAGTTGAGAATTGTAAAGCTATGTCTAGAGAAGAAGAGCCTAAGGTAGTTAGGAAGTATGATGATGCCCCAAGTATTGAAGAATGGGTGTCAGATGATGAGGAAAAGGATGTTGCTCAGCCTAAAACTGAAAAAGAAAATAGTTAGGCCTAGTATTGTTAAGAAAGAGTTTGTCAAGTCTAAACAACAAGAAAAACTGATAGGAAAACTGTTAATCAAGTTGAGCAACATAGGCAAAACACTCACAATCCAAGAGGCAATCAAAGAAATTAGAACAATATGATGTCTCAAAAACTAGAAGTAACTTGGATGTTTAAAGCTTGTTATATATTGTGGAAGCTTTGATCATTTGCAGGTTGATTGCAATTACCAACAAAAACAGTTTCAAAATCAAAGGATGGTAAAACCTGTTTGGAATAATGCCCAAAGGGTGAATCATCAAAACTTTTCTAAAAAGACTCATCCCTGTGCTAAAAAGAACTTGGTTCCAAGATATACTAATGAAGTCTGGGTTTATGTATCAAATGTACTACTCTAGCCAAAATATTTCAAAAATAGCAGTATTGGTTAATACTCTAGACAAGTTAATACTGCTCACTCAAAAACAACAGTGAATGCTGCTAGACCAATGTCATATATTTCTAAAATAGCACATTCAACTGTTAAGAGGCCCATTCATAAGAACACAACATTTAAAAACAGTAATATTAATCAAAGGGTTAATACTGTTAAGGGTAAAAAAATTATACTACTAGGCTAAAAGCAGTAGTTAATGTGTTAAGGAAATAATTTTAATGTTGTTAGGCCTCAGCTTGTTGGGTTTGTAAACCAAAGCAATAAAGTTTTAGACCATGTTTCTAAACAAAACAATGCATCAATCACCCTAAAAAAGTTTGATTATATTGATGCACAAGGCAGATCCAAGTCAGTAATGGCTTGTGTCCCCAAAAGAAATTGATTTTCTTATCTAATGTGCAGGGCAATCCATAAACAGATTTACAGGATTAAGGAGTGATTGATAGTGGATGCTCAATGGCACATGACAGAACGTCCTATTACATACTATGAAAAGATAGATGAGGATAGGTTCATTTGGAGAGAACCCAAAGGAGGGAAAACTCATAGTAAAAGGGTAACCCATAAAAATGGGATCGAGATTTTGAAAAAGTGTATTTTATGAGAGAGTAAAGTTAATCTTTTTAGCAATCCTTAAAAAATGTCAAGTAAAAACAGAATGGGGTTCTTTTTAATGACACTGAATGTATTGATTTTATCGCCAAACTTTAAGTTAATTAATGAAATCCAAGTTTTACATTAAGTTCTTAGAAAGTACATATGTCTAGTGTTTGATTTAAAGAACATAGTTCCTAAAGAGGTTTTCAACTTTTTCTTCTTTCACAAAAGCCACTTCTAATGAATCTAAACTTTGCATAAAGGCTAGGTCCACTTAAATTTTAATAACTATGAAATAAATTGGTTAAGGGATAATCTTGGTATAGAGGTTTACCTTCCAAACTTTTTAAAAATGATCAAACCTGTGTCTTGTCCAAAAAAAGGAAAGCAGCACAAAGCCTCTTGTAAGTCCAAAACAGAGAACTCAATCAGTCTTCCTTTACATTTGTTGCATATGGACTTGTTTGTTCCAACATTTGTAAAAAGCCTTAAGAAGAAAATGTCTGCCTATAGTCCACATATGATTATAGTAGTTACATAGTTTTCTTCTACTACTAAGGATAAGACTAGTGGCATTCTTAAGTCTTTATAACTGATAGAAAATCTAGTAATCACAATTTAAGGTGATTAGATGTGATATGAAACTATGTTCAAAAATAGAAAATTATCATTTTGTGAGATAAAGGGATTCGAGACACTAAGTATAACTTAAAACTCCTCAACAAAATGAGTTGCTGAGAGAGGAATAGATATAATTGAGGAATGCTAGGACTATGCTAGCTATTCGAAGTTGCCAACACTTTTTGGGCAGAAGCATTTAAAATTCTTGGTATGTGCAAAATAGAGTGTTAGTATTAAGCATCATAACAAGACCCCATATACTTTTTCATGGTAGAACACCAACATTAAGTTTTTTTCTGACCATTTAGGTGTCCTGTTACCATTCTCAATACCATAGATCACTTAGGCAAATTTGATAGTAAGGCTGATAAAGGTTTCTTTATTGGATACTCTTTAAATAGTAAGCTTTAAAGTAATTCATAGTAGCAACATTGGATAAATGGAAGAAAGCTTGCATATTAGGTGTATATGAGAGTAACAACCTAAAGTTGGTAGGTAGTGGACCAGATTGGCTATTTGATATTGATGCACTAACAAGAACAATGAATTATGAGCCAATTGTTGTAGGTACACAGTCTAATGGTTTTGCAGGTACAAAAGCAAGTGATAATGCAGGTCAAGCTAGAAAGGAGACAGAACCTGTCAAAGATTACATTTTGCTACCATTATGGACTGCTGATCCACCATATTCCCAAGATCCAAAGAGTTCTCATGATGATGGATCCAAACCTTCAAGTGATGATGGAAAGAAGGTTGATGAAGATCCAAGAAAAGATAGTGAATGTAAAGATCAAGAGAAGGAATATAATGTTAACAACACTAACAATGTTAATAATGCTTGTAATGTTAATATTGTTAGTTTAACTATTAATTATGCTGGTACAAATGAGGTTAATGCTGTTGGTAGAAAAACGAGCCTTGAACTTCCATTGATCACTATTCCAGCTTTAGAATATGATTAGCATATTTGACTTCTCAGAATATGAAGATGATGTGCAGTTGCGTGACATAAACCAATTTGGATACAACCAATCCAAGTTCGGCCCTATCAAACGTAGAGAATTCATAAAGATCATCCTCTTGATCAAGTAATTAGAGATTTGCAATCAGCTACACAAACAAGAAAGATGTCAAAGAATTTGGAGGAACATGGGTTTGTTAGTACTATTCAACAAAGAACAAACCATAAAGACCTTCAAAACTGCTTGTTTGCTTGTTTTTTATCACAAGAAGAACCCAAAAAGGTAATTCATGCATTGAAGGATCCAAGCTGGATAGAGGCTATGCAGGAAGAGCTTCTACAATTCAAGTTACAAGAAGTTTGGACTTTAGTGGATTTACCAAATGGAAAAAGGGCTATAGGCTCTAAATGGGTTTTCAGGAATAAAAAGGATGAAAGGGGAATTGTGATAAGAAATAAAGCAAGATTGGTTGCTCAAGGATACACACAAGAAGAAGGGATTGACTATGATGAAGTCTTTACCCCTGTTGCAAGAATTGAAGCAATTAGTCAATGTTTTTATCTTAATGCATCATTTAAAAGAGTTTAGTGTATCAAACGGATGTAAAAAGGCTTTTCTCTATGGAAGATTAAAGAAGAGGTGTATGAATGTAAAACACCAATATTTGAAGATCTAGACTTTTCCCTATAGAGTATACTACTGCAGTTGAAAAACATTGTATGACTACATCAGCTCTTAGAGCTTTGTATGAAATCCTTAGGTTAACATATTAGTAGACAATGTTTCAAGAGGAAAAATTGATAAGGCCTTATTCATCAAAAGCAACAAATGATATTTTGCTAGTCCAAGTTTATGTGGATGATATTCAACTTGAGATTCAACAAAGAAGGAGCCTATGCATTGGCATTCTAGAAGTTATACATTGGAAATTTCGAATTTCTTTGGGAGAACTTACATTTTCTTGGGATTACAAGTAAGCAGAAGAAGGATAGCATATTTATTAGTCAGATAAATATGTTGCTAAAATTCTAAGAAATTGTTGAAAGAAGTCAAGACTGCAAGCACACCAATGGAAACTCAAAAGCCTCTACTCAAGGATGAAGATGGTAAAGAAGTGGATGCTCATATGTATAGGTTAATGTTTGGTTCATTAATGTATCTTACATCTTCAAGACCTTACATCATGTTTGTAGTGTGTGCCTGTACTAGATACCAAGTCAATCCAAAGGATTCACATCTTCATGATGTGAAAAGGACTTTTAGGTACTTAAAATGTCAACTAAAATTGGGCCTTTGGTATCCAAAAGATTCTCCTTTTGATTTGGTAGCATACACTGATAGTGATTATGTTGGAGAAAGCTTGGAAGGAAGTCTACAATAAGAGGTTGTCAATTCCTTGAATGTAGATTAATATCATTACAGTGCAAGAAATAGACATGGTTCAAAATCCACAACAAAGCTAGTAATGTGCGTTCAATTTCTATGGCAAGTGGCTTGGATTTAGAATTAACTACTTGATTATGGGTATAATTTTATGCATACCAAGATTTTTATTAACAATAACAGTACTATTTGCATAATTAAAAATCCTGTTTTTCATTAAAAAAACAAAGCATATAGATATCAGACATCATTTTATTAGAGATTGCAATGAAAAGAAATTTATTCAAATGGTCCAAAATCTATATGACAAGATGTTATGCAAATTGCGTACAAACTTTTTAATGTAAGTAGATTTTCAATATTTGATTGCTAGATTGCAATGCTAAATCTTTAAAGTCTTTTGATCCTCTTATGTTTTTGCAGAGTTTTGTATGAATTATACTGTTAATCATGTCAGTAAAAGTTTCGCTGTTAAGTTATATAAAATTTTTTATACTGCGTACTTAAACTTAATATTGCTGGAGTTTCTACTGTTAGGTATACTTATTATGGGATAATTTGAAATTGCTATGGCTTGTATTTTCTTGGTTTTTGGGCTAACATTTTGCAAGAAAAGCAAAAAAATGTTAGATTGATGATGGGAAAGATGTTTGGAATGGAATTGAAGTTAATACTGGTGACTCAAAGTTAATGTTGCTAGGCATAACTTACTACTGCTGAGTTACTACTGCTGGGTTATTAAGGGTATTTTCCATAAATACTTCGATTAAATTGATTTCAATCAATCAATTAATCAATTAATCAATTTCATTCTTTCAAATACTCTAAAATTACAAACCCTAACTCAATTTAATCATCCATTATCAAAACCCAACACAAATAGCGACTTTAAAGTTTGCAGATACTCATAATATGGTCGTGTTTTTTCTAAACCCATAAAGAGTGATGGGTTTAAACAAATTGTAGATTTTTTTTGAATGCACACCCTATAAGGTATGCATTAACGATTAATCCTACTATATATATTTCTTGCATTGAACATTTTTGCTCTACTGCCATGGCCAAAACTATCAATGGGGAGGAACAATTATATGCCCTAGTGGATGGCAAGAAGATAATCATCACTAAATTAGCTGTTAGAAGAAATTTTCAACTAGCAGATGAGGAAGGTGTTGATTGTTTACCAAATTCTACCATTTTTGAACAACTTACATTGATGGGGTATGAGAAAATTTCATAAAAACTAACTTTTTATAAACCATTCTTTTCCCCACAATGGAAATTTCTAATTCATACTATTTTACTGTGTCTAAGTCCAAAGACTACTGTCTAGAATGAGTTTAGTAGTATTAGCTACAAACCAGAAATTCAATTTTTCAAAATTCATTTTTGAAAGTATGATTAGAAACTTGGATAATTTGTCTGGCAAATTTTTGATGTATCCAAGGTTTGTACAAATATTTTTGGACCAACAACTTGATGGGATGCCAACTTGTAAAATAATATATATTGCACCCTCTCACAATAAACAGATTTTTGGAAATATGAGAAAGGCAGGCAAAGGTTTTTCTAGTAGAGTAACACCTTTATTCCAACAATGATGGTGCAAAACCAATCACAATTGGGTGAAGGTTCAGCAATTCCAACTGATCCCCATTACACACCCACCTTTATTCAACCATCTACTCAACCTCAAAAAGAAAACACAACTCTATGAAGCCTAAAAGAAAGACACTTATGGTAACTCATCCTTTGAGCCTATTGAAAATTTGTAGATGAAGCTGTCCATAAGGAGTTAGGTGATAGTTTGGTGAGGTTCCACTACTGCTTCTAGCTTAAAGCAGAGCAGACAGTGGGAACATAAATAAAGACCCTATCCAAGGTAACACCTAATTAAATCTATAGTTTCCCAAGAACTAAATTCAGGTGGTGTGGTCCCGGTGCCAAGAAACGTCATAGGGGATAACTATTTCTCAAACTAGGTTTTGAGATTGATCTTAAACATTCCAATGATTCTCTGCTCGAAGAGGGTAAACAACACACTTCAAGTATGAGGAACAGACTTAAACTTGATGAATTGATGGCATTATGTACCACTTTACAAAACTGGGTTCTTGATTTGGAGAAGATAAAGACCACTCAACATAATGAGATTGCTAGTTTGAAAAGGAGGGTCAAGAAGCTTGAAAAGAAAAATAGGTCAAGAACTCATAGGCTGAAGAGATTATACAAAGTTAGCTTGACTGCTAGGGTAGAATCCTTTGATAATGAAGAAAGTTTGGGTGAGGATACATCTAAACAGGGGAGGATTGATGCTATTAATGCAGATGAAGAAATTACCCTGGTTAGTGTTCATGATGTGAATGTTTCTGCTAGTGAGGAGGTGTTTGTTGCAGAACAAGATGTTGTTGAAGAAGTAGTTGAAATTATTAACACTGCTAAGGTAATTATTGATGCTGCTCAAGTTAGTTATGCTGGTGATATAGTTAGTACTGCTAGTGCTGCAACAACTGTTCGTGCTGCTACAACAACTACTGCCCAAATTAAAACTATTGTTGATATTACTTTGGCTCAAGCACTTGAAGAAATGAAAAGTACAAAACCCAAGAAGAAAAGGGTAGTTATACAAGAGCTGGGTGAATCTACAATAACAATATCTTCACAACTATCTTCAATACAATCATAAGAAAAAGGTAAAGGGATATTGATATAACCTGTGATGCCTATGAACAAGTAAAATCAAATCAGGCTTGATGAAGAAACTGCTTTAAATTTACAAGCTGACTTTGATGAAGAAGAAAGACTTGCAAGAGAGAAAGCTAAAAAAGAAGAAGAAGCCAATATTGCCTTGATTGAAACATGGGATGATATATAGGCAAAGAGTATGTTGATCAACCAATTGGATGAAATAATGGCAAGCACAAAACAAGAGAGTTGTCCTATTGAAAAAGAGGGCTATTAGTATTTCAACAACTCTTAGAGAAAAGAAGAAAGCATTTTGCAGCTAAAAGAGTAGAAGAGAAAAGAAACAAACCACCAACAAAAGCTAACAGAGAAAGATAATGTGTACTTACCTAAAGAACATGGAAGAATACAAGCTTAAAGATTTGAAGTTGAAAGATTTTGATTCTATCTAAGAGATGTTTGACAGAGCATTCAAAAGGGTAAATACATTTGAAGACTTTAGAACAGAGTTGGTGAAAAGCAAAGAAAAAAGAGCAGGAACAGAGCTGATATAAGAGATTACAAAGAAGCAAAAGGTGGAAGATGACAAAGAAACAGCAGAGCTTAAATAGTTAATGGAAATCATTCCAGATGAAGAATAAGTAAGCAATTGATTGCTATACCTTTTGGCTATTAATCGCGCAAGTATGTTGGCTAAAGATTTTATAAAGAAGGAAGAAAAAAGATATTAACAAATAATAAGACTGATGGAAGTCACAAATGTACATAATCTTATCACATGCTTAAAAGTTTTGACAGGAAGATTTGAAAGATTTGTAAATGGGTAAAAGCTACATATGATCAACAAACCAGTGAAGACTTGGATTTGTTGTTATTGGGTGATTTAAAAATAATTTTTAAACCACATGTAGAAGATAAAGTATGGACGAATCAACAAGAATACAAAGTGTTAGATTGGAAGCTGTATGACTCATTAAGTACAATTCCCTTGAATGATGCAACATGTGGAAGATATTTATAGTTGGTAGAGAAAAGTATCACCCTCACCACTTTACCGTTTCAATGATGTTGTAAAAGAAGCTTATAGTTGCTTATGAAAGTAAATGGCTTATCACTTCTTAGAATTCATCATGAAACAGCTTAAAATAAAGAAGTGTTTTAGAGAGCATCCTCCTGGTGTTGATTGAAACTTTAAATAAGAAACTTAATGATTTTGAAGAGAATCTATCAAGTTTAGGAGAGGATTGTTGGATTAAAAGTCATTCTTGATGTTTGTTTGAATACTACTACTCATGTTTATGTTAATTCTGGCACACGTATTTAGTGCTGCTTATGAACTTCAAAGAAAATATGCTAAGTGTTTACTACTGCTAGTACACAGTTACTACTACTAGTGAATATTAGTACGCTAGTGAAAAATATGCTAGGTGTTTTACTACGCTAGTAGAAAGTTACTAACTGCTCAGTGAAATGTTAATACTGGTTCAAGGTTAAGACTACTTAGAGATGAAGTTAATGCTGCTAAGAATAAGTTAGTACTGTTTGAATTAAGTTAGTACAAACTTCTCATATATATAATTAAGATTATTTGTTTTATCAAAGTTTATGGATACTTCGGAACGTATTGTAAGCCGACTAGGCTCCTTATGTATAACAGGAGTACCTAGGGCATAGAGTATTGATAACTTTTATCATATTATTGAAGTATTATTAGACGTAGATTCTTAGCTTCAAGGTCTTGTAACCCTAATACTTTTGAGCGTATTTGTATTATTATCATTAAAATATTGGAGCATATTATGTTGAATTGTAATGTTTCATTGAAGACAGTTGCATTGATAATTTCTACTAATATTAAGATTAGAATACCCGCATAATCTTTAATACATTCAAAAATAGTTTCTACTATAGTTGTGTTAGATTTATCTAACATAACTAAACCTTAAACAAGCTTAAGGAGTTCGATCTATTAAAGTGGGATCAACATGTTGCAAATAGAGAAAGAACGCTCCAGCGTTTATTTCAATTTTCCCTTCGCGATCAAGCTAGAAATTAGCTAACATCTTCTAGCAGGATCCATCTCCATATGGGAGGATCTTACTACTCATTTCCTTGCTCAATTCTTTCCACCAGGAAGGACTGCAAAACTCCATAATGACATCCTAATGTTCCAACAACATCAAGGAGATTCTCTTTCTAAAGAATGGACTTGTTTCAAGGACTTACAATAAAAAGTCCCTCATCATGGCATCAATATTTAGCTCTAAGTCTAAATCTTTAATGACCATGTCAATCTCATCACAAGATGAACCATCAATTAGTCGGCCGGTGTTAAACTTCATAATAGAAACGCCAAAGAATCCTGGGCACTATTAGAGGACCTAGCCCTCTATGAAAACGAAAGTTGGAATGAGCCAAGGGACTTCGCTAAACTAGTCAAGGCAATCTCTTTGTCTCATGATGTCCCGAGTACATCCGACCTTCATCTCATTGAGCTCAACAATCAAGTCCAAAGCTTGATAGAAGCTCATCTTGCTCCTAAATAACCTATTCAAGTGAACAAAATCACTTCTTCATGTAAGATCTATAGTGGTCCCCATGACACTCAATACTGCATGGAAAATCTCAAGCATGCAAGCTGTTGTAGATTATACGTCCTCGCGTACCGACAAAGCAAGAGGCAAATGCTACACTTTCAAACCCGAACAAAACAATCTTGGTGACACCTACAATCTGTCATGGAAAGTCACCCAAACCTTAGGTGAAGACAACCTCAAAATTTTTAAAATAATTTTTCAAACTCACCTAATCGTTTTCAACCAAACGGTTCGATCCCAAACCGTTCCTTCCACAACAATCCTAAAAAATTAACAATTAATCAAATCTTAAAGGATTAGTGTCTAACTTTATGGAATCTCAAGACGCTAGATTGTCTAAGTTTGAAGCCAATTTCAAACAACAACAAAGCAAGATGACCAATAAAATTGACACAGTCTTGAAGGCCATCACTGATCGAATAACGGGAGCACTCCCAAGTGACACGGTTAAGAACCCAAAACTGAATGTTAATTTTACCTCTCCATTTTGTCTGCTTCATTCTTACCAACGAAGACCCCCCAAAGCTCATCAAACTCCCTTAATTCGGTCAATGCTATCAAAACATGTTCCAAGGAAACAAACCATTCTCAAAAAGACCAGGTACAAACGGAAAATGAAGTTGGAACACAACAATCAGAAGAACCCGAACAAACTTTAGAGGGTAAATTCAAAGATTTACATCTTAACTTACCGGTTCTTAAAGTTCTCGCTCATGCCCCAATGTATAATGCAATATTGGATAAATACGTGCAGAGCTTAGAACTTAGGAAAAATAGGTCGGCATTCATTCAAGGCAAAATGCCTTAGAAAATAGAAGACCCCTGCTTATTCACTCTACCTTGTAGATTAGGGGACTTGAAGCCTTTTGATACCTTAGCTGATTTAGGTCATGTGTGAACATAATCCCCTAATATTTCTTTAAAAAGCTTAAAATTGGATTATTAAAAGAGACTGATTATGTTTTCGGACTAGCAAATAGAACAGAATCTTACCCCGTAGGAATTGTTAGGGATGTAGAAGTCCACATGGGAAAACTAAAATTCTTAAACGATTTCTATGTAATCGACATGGAAAAAGACCCTACAACCCCTTTACTGGTAGGAAGAGGATTCCTAGCAACCGCTAATGTAGTGATAGATTATAGAAAATACAAAATAGCGATCGAGGAAAGAATCACTAGGTCAATTTTTAGAGTTAAGGGAATCGACCTGGGGGAATAGGAAGCACCCTATTGGATCACGCTAAGCAAAAGAGAGTCATATAAAGCACGACCTAGTTCAAATGGTATAGGTGCTCAAACCCCTTATTATGTTAGGAAGGAATTCATGAATTGGCGTTTACCCAGAGAATGGGAAATAGCTAGAGACGTTGAACTCAATCCATTTAAATGTTTCCTAGTATTTAGCAAAATGGTAGAATTCTTAGGGGCTTTACCCATAAACCTTAAGGGAAACATGTGGGAGTCAGAAGATTTAATAGAAAACCCAATTAACTGGGATAAGCCACCAAAAAATAGAGATGAAGCATGGCATGCTAAGATTAGATTGATTGATCCGGATGGAGAGGAGTTCACCAAAACCTTTCAGTCAATTCCTACCTCTAGAAAGCTTTCTAAAAAAGAGAACCCGAGAAAAATCATTGACTTGGATCATTTCCATGACACCTAGACGTGTGACTTTGAGTCTAGCTAAAAGACTCTCTAATAAACAAAAGCACTTTTTGGGAGGCAACCTAATATTTTTAAGGGAAAATCCCCTAAAAGGTCCGAGTTCAAGGGTGCTAGTCACCTTCTCCCCCAAAAAACATTTTTAAGACAAAAGAGTCCAGGGCGACTGTGCGTTGAGGCAACCTCACCACAACACGCCATGTGTCCCTTATTTAATTATTAAAGTACATTTCGGGTACGCATTTGTTATGTATGTATAATTTTTTTGGATTGGGCAACTTATACAATAAGGGCGACCGTATTTTGGGCAACTAGGTTTTTGGCCATTTTACATGTGTACTTTGATATAAAATAATGTTATAGTACATGTTGCGACTTGTAGTTTTAAGACAACTTGCACTTTTGGGCGTCTTAGAGTACTTTGTATTTTTTTAAACTTAACAGATTTTATTTTTGTTTTTATACCTATTTTCGTTTTTATACCTAATAATATTATACATTAATATTATTAAATCACACATGGTGATTGTATTAAAGCTTGTGTCTAACCCAAATAAAACACACAAAAACATAAATGCTTCATCTTCATCATCATCTTCACCATCCATACCCATCTCCCTCACACACATACTCATAGATATCCTCCCTATACTCATAGATATCCTCACACACACACACACACACACACACACACACACACACACAACACACCTTATCAACCAATTTCAGTCCTTAGGCACGACTTCCACCGTCGCCAATCTTCACCACCATCGCCAGACCTCACAACGCCCTTTGTCACCACCACCACTATTTTAAGTTCGAGGGTATTTTTTTTACAGATTCATAGTTTTTATATCTATATCTTTTGTTTTTTGATTTATAGTTTATAAATATAGATCTATAGTGGAAAAAGGCCTTACGTTTTTTAGCCCAAGATGACCAGGATGTGGATGTTTTTGTGTGTGGTTATAGTGTTAAAACAAACTCATAAGTAATTGTGGTAAAACATGTTTGTAAAACAGTTTAGATAGTTACTTTAAATAAATGAAACAATTCAGTACCCATCTATTGATTGTGTGGTTATAGTGTTAAAATAAATTGATTGTTTTTTAACTTCATGTTTCCTGTCTTTTTGTTAAAGTTCATTGTTTTTAATTTGGTTTTAGTGAAATTTGATATACGTTGTTTTGCTGCGCAGAAATGGTTGATCGCGCGAACTACTTGGCTCGCAGCTTCTAACATCGCGTTTGAAACGCTGATTTATAGGTATATGAATGTTTGGGTGATGATTTTTGCTTATTTTCGGGTTTATAATCTTACTTTGTTCGACTTATTTAAGGGTTTTATGTTTTTAAGGTTTTGTATGAGTGGTTTTGGATAAAAAGAAGCCGTAGTTGGGATGACGGAGAAAGTGAGGGTAGTTTTGAGTAGTGTGGTGGGTGTTGAAGAAGGGAAGATTGTTGTTGACGAAGGATGAATATTGGCTTTAGCTGAGGTTATCGAAGATGATGTTTTGGCAAATGGAATTAGTTTGTAGTTGTTGCAGTTGTGTGAGGGTGTTAATGGGATGCGAAATTTTGTTTGCAGATTGGTACTACTAGAGCTAATTATAAGGTATTTGTTACATGGTTTTTCTTGTGAAATTGAGTCATTTAGGAAAATGTTAGTTTGTATGATCAAGGGTTTTTGCTAATTACGTTGAAATAAGTTCTTATTTAGGGGGCGCGTTGGATCATAGCGCATTTTACCCGATTGTGCAGTAATTAATTTTTAGACAAAAGCGCAATATTTATACTTTAGACCTTCTTACCATTAGCTATAAAGGCAATTAAGGTGAAGCTATGAGGTCCAAAACGTGGACCTTTTCGGCGTTGCTAAGCTCAAACAATCTTATAAGGAACGAAGTGACGGATCCAAACGCCCCCCCCTACAAGCTCTTGATTTGAAGTGAAATTAGTTTACGTGTAGGTGTGGAGACAGTTGTAATAGCTGCAATGGTGTTTACACAAACGCCTACATAGGGACCATTATGCAAGTGATCGGAATAGGTAGGTTTGTTGTTGCAACCGCTGCAAGAAGTATTACAAGTTCTGTTGCAGTCACTGCCACATTTAGAGGTGAAGAAAATCATAGGTTCTCACAAGGTAAGAATTCACGAGCTGAAAATTGAGTATTGTTCCTCTGCTAAAAGTTAAATTGATGCAGCTGCTTAGAGTGGGACTTACCTAGACAAAAATAACTAGAATGTAGAGTATTTCCCTCTTTTACAATGTTATTTTGATGATTTCAACAAGTCTTTCTGTAACAACCTGCAATTTTCATCAATGTAATTATCCATCTATTAAATTAGATATACTGTAATATCCATCTATCATACCACCTTTTTACGGGAAAATTTTTCGCTTTATCTCATTATGTAACGTAGTTTACATAACTAAAGTAAACGAGCTTATGCAACCAACCAATGCCAACTACAACTATGTTTACATTATGAAACAGCCGAATATGTCAAGTCTAATTTCAATATCATTTTTTACCATGTACGTTATCCATTTTAACATACCATTTACAACTTAATCCATAAACAAGCATTATACATTAACGTTTATTCCAAAAACCCTAATTACATGTGAAAACAAGTGTACAAATGTTCAAAGCATGGTTACAAGTTACAATGCCAAACTTTTGAATATCTTTTCCCTCCTAAACCCTAGTATAACCTTCTAAAGCTCAATGTACAAGTCAATTGTGCATGAAATACAAACTAGGTCATTTTACCTCCTAAATCATGTTTATATCTTACCACCACTTTAACACAATGTACAAACACCTAATGCATAACTCCTAAACCCTAAACCTAATCCCTAAATCATTCTAAACCCTAATCCTAAAACCCTAATTCATCTAACCCTAAACCAAAATCATAAAACCATATCAAACCTATTACACCTTAAACAAGTTCGTAGTTTTCAGAATCTGTTCCGTTAATAAAACATAAGATCTAGGCAAAATCAGTAGGTTCTGGATATTAAGTAAAAACACTAGGTTGTAGCCCTATGTCTTTTGATCATTTTGCCGATTGCATCACCCCGATTCGACATCGGATGAATTAGTTATAGCCGAAATGGCAAAGGTGCGCAAATTCTGCACACCTGTAGTAAATGGCTGTTATCTCTTGATTTTTGTATAGTAACCCCTAAATTTAAACGAGAAAGTTGTAGAGGACTTAAATATCTAACCATGCTCACTAGTTTGAGGTTGATTGGAATTACAGTTTGTAAATGGCAACCAAATTACCGGTACTGATGTTGGCTGTCCAAAAACAACCATGTATAAACTAAAAAAGCCACCTCATGTCCTCCATGACTCACCACCACCTTCATCACCATGACCTTACCACCACATCACCATCACTCCAGCACCTTACAAGCACCTCCATCACCTCCTTGTAAGCTACTACCATAACTTACACACTAAGTAAGCTACTTGTCACCATTCTTTGATTTTCGAACCCCTCCACACCCTTACACCTCATCCTAAGCTCTCATGACTCACCCTAGATGTTCCTTAGTCACTAACCTACAGCCCTTGGCCACCACACCAAGAAAACTTGGCCACCAAGGGTGTTTGAGCACTATATATACGCATACATACACATACTTTTCAATCACACCTCAAACTCAAACACACACACTCAAATGGAGTTTTAGCCATTCTCTAGCAATAGTAGAAGATCAAGTGAAGTCCCTAAGATCAGAATAGAAGCCAAAAATCAAGAAAAGGAAGCCCTTGAAGTCGTTTCCAGGCGTACGAACTCAAAAACCTCCATTTTGACCCATTTCAAGTTGTAAGCTTTTTCTACTCGTCCTATAAGCTTTGCTACTGTTTTAGGTTGTTCATAAACTCTATTAGATCATGAAAGAACTCTTTGTTAAGAGCCTTGAACATCAAACCCATTCGAATTGTTTTAAAACCCTAAAAACAACCCGTTTTGATTTTCTAGCTAAAGAATCCTTTTTCTAAACTTCTGTTACGTTAGAACATCTTATTTTTGCTTATTCTAATAAGCTATAACATGTAAATATCATTTGGAACCCTAAAATAAGCTAACATGGCTTTTTGGACCTAATCTTGTAAATATTTCATGCTTAGGGGTATATAGCTAACTTTCTAAAATTCCATAACTAAAGGGCTAAAATGCATTAATTCTAAAGTTATAACAATAAGGGACCTATATTGCCAGATTTCAAAAGTTAAAGGTTTAAATTATATATACTTTATTATATAAAGGACTAAATTTGTAAAAATTTATAAATCAAGGGTATATATTGCCATTTTTGTAAACTTAAAATTATAAAATATAATACTTTTATATAAATTATAAAAATATATATTAATATTACAAAACTCGATTTTAATTACAACCCAACACATTTATCATTTTTTTTTTTTATATTAATCCATCGATCGACCATTACAAATCCATTACGTTATATAATTAACGTATTTATCATGAACTAGCTTCGAAGAAACTTAAAAGCTTATCGTGTCACGTTACAAGAGATTATCCATTAGAGGGTTCCATTTGGGAATTTGTTTTGACAAGTTTTGCTGGTTTACGACTTAAAGGTGCCATGAACTCCTCAAACGAACTAACATGGCCTTCTGATTAGTTATATCCCGAACAGTGATACATAATTTCCATAAATTAATGAATCAAATAATACGTAAAACTTTATGAAGTTTTTGAAACATAAACAATCACACTAAGACTTGACATATTACACCAGTTGAGTGACGAAGCTGTTTTCTTCACTTGATAATACTAACTTCCCCGCACGGGTAAAGATAACATCGTAACTACCATACTACGCATTCGACTTGATATAAATTTTTTACCATCAATTAATTTTTCCCCCCTGTTAAGTTGATTTCCATAGCCTCGCATGTTAAATCTTTTTGAATACTTTATACCTGTGAGGGGGATACATTCTTAAACCCAAGAATGCAAGTGTTATTTCCAACTTTTCTCCTATCCTAATTTATTATGCCTACGTCACCTATTATTGCCAATATTTCTTAATCATGAACCATTAGTCACTTGCGAGTGAACGCGAATATTGTGGATAGATCTATCGGGGTGTGACGACTCCCGTTGGTGTACCTTTACTTTCTGGTACCAATAGCACTATATTTGATTATAATGGGTAACTTTAGCAAGTTACCTTTCCACGAGGACATTTGTTTTTCCTCAACCAATTCACTACGGTGATTTCCATGTTAACGTATTGATGTCATGCACACTATATTTGAGAATAATGAGTAACTTTGGCAAGTTACCTTTCCAAGAGGATAGTGTTCCTCAATAATGTCACTGAGGTGATTTTCATGTTAACGTTTGAGTTCATGAGCTTAGGACAATAATACTGTTTTCCATTATAATTGTAATTGTACAATTATTACCACTTATGATGACTTATATTCAACCATTTCATTACAAACCTATGAATTTCACTCAACCTTTGTGTTGATCTTTTTTGCATGTTTATCTTGGGTAACTAAGTTGTTTAAGGCACGGAGTGGCATGGACTTGAAGACGTCCAAACTTGTTATCATTTAACCGTTATGTTTTAAATGTATTTTGGGACCTCCTTTTGTAAAACTCTGATATATTATTGAATGATAACTAAATTTTCCAAAACGTCTCTTTTGAGTCATTTTCTATGATTATGACTGTTGATTCATGAAGTAATACCCCCAATTTAGCTTCCACTGCTATGTTGAAATATCGGGGTGTTACAGATTGGTATCAAGAGCCCAGGTTATAGAGAACAAGGTTAAAACCTAAACTATAACTACTTTTTCCATTCAAAAAAGTCCTCCGTGCCACTACATTTCCTGAATAGTATGTAAAGATACATAACTATTATATAAATAACTTATGTTATTTTACACTGGGTTGTTACAGAATTATGTCTTCATCCACCCACCCAATTATCATCCTATCTGATTCCTATATTGAGGATGCTTTTTACTCTACAAAATTTACTAACTATACCCAGGCTTCACCGGACTATTTCCCAGCCTCACCGGGAAACACCTTTTCTGACCCTTCAGAGGATCTATCTAAGGATCTTTTAGCCTCACTAACCATCTCACCTTTCTACGATGATCCATATATGAAAGTTATGCAAGCATTTAATGCTACTAGTAATGAATCACCTATTCCACTGCCACAAGCTCCTATTGCTCCACTAACCGTTTTGCCTCCATCTCCAGTGTTACCACCATCACCACTATTTGATCCCTGAGATTTCTTTCTTCCCGAGGAGATTTTCCACCTCAGAAATGAGCCCGTTTCCTATCATCCTCCTCTACTGATTCTTCTGCCCTACCTCAAGTATTTAAGATTGGAGAGAGTTCTCATAAGACGTGACTTTTTTCATTAAGGAAAAAAAGCTCTAGAGGTCGGCCCGTTTTGCTCTAGATCCCCTAAAAGGCTATAAAGCCTTTCTAAGGACGACTCACCCGTGGCGGACGCCGAGTTATCGAGGGCTCGTGCCCCACGTCGTTCCCAGTCCCCGCTCGGATAAATGACATGCATTAGTCTAATGATCCGAGCCTTGACCTCGAGTAGGTCCTCCGCTTGTACATGGGCAAAGTAGATTTCCTC
>BQNB010105654.1:0-23556 GCA_026074375.1 Tanacetum coccineum
AAGAGGCTCTTTCGGAAACGAAAATATTCATCTTAGTTCAGCTTTATACTTGAGTTTCTAAAACGAAATTTTCTCTATTACGGAAAAAATGTTGCAAAAAAAAATGAATGATAAATAATGAAAGATATAAACTGTGGGCTGATAAAGGTTTACTGCATCTTGCCGGCTCACAACCGATGTTGCAGTCTTCAAAACAAGGCCCATAGTGAGATAATAAATGCCAAAGTGCATTCGTAAGTGTTATCAATAAGAAACCGTCGTCAGACTAAGTCACTACATCTTGTCGGAGGCGTGGCCGATGTTGTAGTCATGTAAATGATGGCGGTATTGTAGTATAATATATACCAATAAGGGAAATTTAATGGTTAAGATTTCTTTTTCTAAACTCAAGTATAATTTTGAACTAAGAATAACTTGCTTTAAGACTTCAAAAGTTGTTGGTTGCCGTTGGTAGATTGTTTCTAGGAATAGTCTCACCAATGAGATCATTAAATTTTTGATGTTTGCGTGCTTTGAGTAGTATTTGTTTATTTAACGGTAAATCTAAGAAATTCGGCCTAAAAGGGTGGAGTATCCCGCTATTACATTGCGAACATTCTCCTGTGGGGTCTCAACCTGATAACCTAAGTCGAACTCGGCTGGGATCTATCGAGAATATGCTGGTTGGTAAGTGATCTAGTCTTTTCCCCAGATTTCTTCAAAAATATCGTTATGCACATAAACTATACTACTTTCTAAAATTGTCAATCTAAATTTAACTTAAAATTAAGCACAATCACACTAATTGAATAATTGTTGGGAGCGAAAAGTTGACAAGTGAAAAATCAGGGACGATGAATTTATCCGTCAAGACATCCGTAGATTATTCTATGGGCGCTTCTCATTCTATGATCCCAGTGTTGATAAAATAAAGGAAGTCAAACAGGTAGTTAAGAAAAGAAAATCCAAAAATATTAGGGATAGGTAGTGTACATATAAAAATGGTGAATACGGGACTTGTCGAAGCTATTGATTCTTTAGTTCCCCTTGACGAACACTTAGCTACTTTTCGAGGTAATTAGTCGAGGGGGATCGAGATTCTTAGTTTTCATAAATGTTTACTTCATAACATTGCGTGAGGACACGGCAATACCTTAGTATGGGGGATTTTGGTATGTGCTTAATTACACATACCTTTTTCCATTAAAAACAGACTTAAATGACCAAAAACAGACAAAAACTGCCAAATATATATTTGTTTTACATTTGTATTATGCAGGAAACGGATATCACACAAAAGGACGAAAAACAAAGCCAAAACGACAAAACTGAGCACGGAATGGAAAAGTGTGAAAAGACGATGCCAAATCAAAGCCAAAAAGTCAACCAAGTCAAAAAGTCAACAAAACAGTCAAACAGTCCAAGTCAAAGTTAACCCCGACAAAGTCAGAGTCAACTCCGAGAAACTGAAGCAGAAAAGACAACTTGGGGGACCACAATTGTCAAATCCCAAAGTTGTATATTGAGGATAAGAACTACAAGGACTGAAGTTGCAATTTCATGAAAATATAACTTGAGGGGGCAAAACTGCCAACCCCCTAGAGTTGTATTACCACAAGGACCTTCTATGCAATTACCCAATATAAGTTGAGGGGGCATTCTTGCCAAACCCTCAAACTCATTAACCACAAGGACGAAATTTGTAAAGCACCATATAACCATGAGGGACTAAAGTTGCCAAACGCCCAAACTTCTACCCTGTTACCCTTATAACACCATTTCCCGCCCATTTTAAACCCACCACCCCTCACGTGTTTCCCCCCCCCCTTTCTTTTACCCTGTAACTTCTACAACACCATGGGTAAACCATTTCTCCCCTCTCCACTAAACCCCTCTCAGCAATCTACCCTACTCTCCATACTCAAACCTGTCAATGAAGCAATGCCATGTGGCAATCCCACGTTTCTCAATGTCAAATTTAAGGGCTGGATATTCACATATAAAGAAGCACAAGTGATATTGAAGCTAGGATGAAGGTTTGATTTCCTATCACCAAGAACACAGACTACTACAATGTTGATAGACAAGTGCCTATAAAAGAGGTAGGAGGAGGACAGAGAATGAAAGTAGTTTTAGAATAGTGTAATTTTATTAAAAAAGTCAATTTTAATTCCTATTATTAAGTTTCTATGCATTGTACTTAGTTTAAAAGATTAATGAAAAAATTTCCAACTTATGTCAACTGATCTCTTTAAATTCTGTGTTTTCAATATTGTTATGAATTGATCTTGGTCTCAACTGCTACTGTTACATAAAAGAGTTTCTGAGTCTGTTTTTGGATTTAGAATTTTGATGTTGTGGAAGATGGGTCAGTATTGGATGGGCCCATGGGTATGAAATGTTTCAGAAACAGTTGGACTAGGGGTGGTTAGGACTAAGATTTAGATTCCCTTAAACTTTGGACCTTTGTAAGTTTTAATTCTTAATTTTCTGCATTTCTTTTAATGTTGTACTTTCATCTGCTTTAATTCAGATTTTGTTTGTGCTTAGTAAGTATTGTAATGTGATTTTTGATGCTGTTTGTTCAAGTGTAAGTATTAGGTGTTTAAGACCCGTGCCTAAAATCTCTTTTAAAACAGGTAATAAAATAACCTTTTTAGAAAGTTATAGGGGTGTATGTGATAAGGTTAAAACGGGGTATTTTGGTTAATTATACTGGGTGGGAAGTAAGTTCTGTTGTTGGCTTTTAGAAGGTAGGATTGTGTATTAGTAGTTTTGTAAAGTACGGTTATTAAGTGTATTCTCAAAAATATAGTTAAATCTAGCTATGGTCCAAATCTGTGAAAATATTGTGTTATAGATTTGCTTATTCTGATATATTGGCTTAAGGTAAGATCAAAATGCACTGTTTCTATGTATGTTTTAAAGGTTATTGATGCATTAGAGTTTGTGTAATGTAACTGCAGTTGTGGCTTTTGGTTTAACAAAATTTGCTTAAGTAAAACTTGAATATTTAAACTGTTACTTTTTAAGCTAGATTTTAGGATAGTTTCAGTCATTTGATTAATCTGAATTTAAAAACTTAAGTTCCTTAGACACCATATCAATATGTTTTAGCCTATTTTTCTCTTTTAAGATTATTTGATTAGAGTAATTTTGAGCCTCCATATTGACTTTTCCCCCCTTTTTCAAGCAAAAACCATCACTCAGTGTTATGAGTGGTGTTAGGCTTTTGCATGAGCCAATTTCCTGGCTAATATGCTTTTTAAACTTTTGAGTAGCTTTTCTGAGAAGTCCTTAGGGATAATCTTAAGGTTCATAGGCCTTTTTCCTAAGACTCAATCTTCTTGACTTAAATTTAAGCACTAAGGTGCTTACATAGGCTGTTTGGCTCAAAAAGGCTCCCCTGGTGCTGAGCTCATTAATAAGCCACCTCTTGGCTTATTTGTTGCTTTTTCACTGTTTCTTTTTGTTGTAAATTGCTTATTAGATGCACTTATTAACTTGTGGTTGCTTATTTGTTCATTTGAGTAAACTTATGTGTTAAAAAGCTTTAGATAGAATGCATTGGTGCCCTTGTGAATCTGTCGTCTGAGCTTTATATTCAGACAATTTAACTGGCTTTTATTCTTTGTTCAAAGTAATCTTAGTTTTCTTTTTTTCTCGTAGTGTTTTATGTACTCTTGTCCTTTTTCTAGATTATAGGTTCTTAAGTTTATGTCTTGTGGCTTATTTTTAAGCCACAAAGTGCCATTTTGTCTGTTTTTAGCCATTTTCTTGTCAGATAGCTTTTAAGCTTTTCTAAGCTTATTTTTCTGTCTTTTTGCTTATTTTAATCCTGCATTAGCTTATTAGTGTTAGCTTAATCTTGTTTTATAGCTTATTTGTATTTTGTAGCTTTAGTTCAAACTTAGGTTAGCTTATTTAACTTGATTGTAGCTTGTCTAGGCCAAAAGAAGCCCATGACTTAGCTTATTTTCCTAGTTAGTGTACAAAAACCCAATCTGTCTAAGTTCTTAGCTTATTTCGAGGCTTATTTACTAAAATTAAAAAAATTTGTTTTTCTTAAGGTTGTTATGTTTCCAGTTTTGACAAAGTTGTAAAAAAAAATAGATTTTATAAAGGGAAGATAGGAGGGGGAAGCCAAGGGTGAGCATAGGCGCGAACCCTGAGAACCTGACCCTGCCTCCCAACCCTTTTTAAACCAAGTCTCTTACCGCTGTGCTACATTAGTCAATCGGTAGAGACTTAGTTTATTAAATATATAAGCCTTGTTTGGGATTTAGCCATTCAGCCCTTTTGGGCTTATTTTGTCAGCTTATTTGATAAGCTGGATACACCAGCTTAATTTTCTTAGGACTGTCATCCTTTAATCTATTTTACATAATTTTTACAGATTTTTAATAAATGTTTTAGTATTTTTTATAATTTATTTTCTTTAAAAAATTTAAAAAATCATAAAAATTAAAATATTGATCAAAAAAATATAAACTTTTTTTTAAAAATTTTCTTTTTTCATATATTTTTCTAGGAAAAATGTTTAAATTTTCGTAGGGTTATTATTTCAAAATTTCATTTTTCAAAGAACGGGATTCGTCCCGGTTTTTCTTTTGACTCGTTTTTGGTCCAAACGACCTCCGTTTTCGTTCTAGTTTTTTTAACTTCGTTGTTTGTCATTTAGAACAACGTTTGAAAAGAAAAATTCATCCTAGGGTTTAATTTGAATAATTTAGGTTTTTAGCGCGAGTTCCTTACATTTACGTCTATGTTTTAGAATTAAATTGTAAAGCTTTCGTTTTAGGTTTTTCTTTGATCGTTTTGCATTTTTAACTTGTAGTAATCAAAAACCAATCATATCCTCATTCAATTCAAACACATCGAACTATCTATACGTCATCAATTGTGCATAATTGCGCACTACGCTCCTTGCGGTTGGGAGCAAAGACGATACCCTGGGAGATCTGTACGGGCTCGGGTTATATATTGAGTTCTGATTGGTGTAAATGTTGACCTCTTGATCAGTCCATGGTCAAGGGGTAAATAGGTTGGGTATTTGCATTGTGGCTATATTATATATTATTCTATCAAATGAATCACCATGTCTTTGTTAAGAACCTGTATTTTGGGTATTTTTATTTTTTGATTTTTATGGTTTTGGTAGGTTTTTATTTTGTATTTGATTTTGTGTTTTAAGTATGTAAATATATACGTAGATATATGAAGACCATCCTTTACTCCTCTTCTTCTTCCTGAAGACATTTAAGGGTTTCCGGAGACATACTCTTCATACCAAGATGCGGGAGTAGAAATTCAAACCGCTCTCTTGGTAATGCCTTGGTAAATATGTCCGCAAGCTGATAATCCGTCGTCACGAAGTACAATTCAACCACGCCTTTGAAATGATCTCGAGATAAAATAGTGTTGATAGAGTGTGTCTAATGTGTGTCACGTAGATTTTGGTATGCGGGCGTAGTGCTTGGGAAAGTTGATGTGTCCGATTCTGAGGTTTGCAGAGAGATAAGTGGCGGACTGCGCGAGATTTAGTTACGTATATATGGGGGAATTTTATTGAAGGCAAAGCCGTAGTCTGAAAGTTGTGACCTCATCCAAAGTATTTGAGTACAACATCCAGACATGGTAATGTATTCAGCTTCTGTGGTTGAAATCGCAGTGCTCTTCTGTTTCTTTGATAACCAGCTGACTAATTTATCCCTAAGAAACTGAGCACTTCTTGATGTACTTCTTCGTGTGTCTTGACAACCTGTATGGTCAGCATCTGCATAGGCCGTTAGTGCCATAGCGGTGTCTTTCGGATACCAAAGTCCCCAAAGTAATTGGTTCTCTGAGATACCGAAAGACCCGTTTAAGGCTCAGGTGCTTTGTTGGTATGTGATGCCTGATACCTACACACATGCATACATCGATACAAGTCGGGTCTGCTGCAGTCAGGTTTAATTAGGGAGCCAACCATACTACATATTGAGTCTGGTCAAACTGGAGTCCCTAAGGTCGTCCTCATCTAGTTTAACGTCATCCACCATAGGTGTATCACAGGATCACACGATTCCATAACCAAATTTCATAATAATTTCTAGAGCAAATTTTGATTGATTAATAAAAATGCCTCTGGGATTTTGAGAAACTTGTAAACCTAGGAAAAACGACATTTGTCCCATCATTGACATTTGAAATTTAGAATTCATCTCATTAGAAAATATGTCACACGCTTTAGGGTCGGTCGAGGCAAATATGATATCATCTACATATATTGGAACAAGAAGAATATGTTTGCCTGTTTTCTGAGTAAATAGTGTCGGATCAACTACACCCTTAGAAAATTTGTTGTCCAGAAGAAATTGTGACAAGGTGTCATACCACGCCCGAGGAGCTTGTTTTAATAAAGTCTCATATATTGAGCGCGCATAGAGCACTTCTTGACAAACGATAAAAACAGGGTGTTGGATGGTCTAGATCAACGAACCCCTCTAGTTGACAAACATGGACTTCTTCCTTCAATTCGCCATTAAGAAATGTTGTCTTGACATCCATTTAATAGATGGTCATGTTTTTGCTGGCTGCATTAGCGATGAAGATTCTTATAGCCTCGATGCGAGCGTGGAGTGAACTGGTGCATAAGGAGTTATTCGCGAAATCAATGAGATCGCGCGAGCAGCTTGTGCCTCTTGGTTGCGTGGATTTCGAAGTCCGCTCGTTGGTCACTAACCGTGCCTTGTTTTTTAGAACATCACCGTACTCATCAAGCTTAACTTTGTAAATCACTTATAGTGAAGCTCTATAGTGTAGATTCCGGGTAGTGGAGCTATAAGCTTGGTTGGAGTGAAACTAAACGTGTCGACACAATCGCGGATGTTAATAGCTGGATCGGGTGTCGAGAGAGTCGCGCTCTAAATTTTGGGACAATGTCTGATGTCGTGCGGGTCTCTATGTAGAAAGCTGTTGAGAAAGAGATACATAGATCTGAGTATACTGCTTGTGTGTGGGATTGTCGCGGACCTTTTCGTATATGATACGAGAATGGTGTATGCGAAGCACCCACAAGGCATAGGTTGCCAGTTGTTTTCTGGTGGATACCTGTCGAGAGGGATTGCTAATAATATTATCAAGCGGGTGATCTTTGCTCCATTTATCGAGATGATGAAGTGTTTGAGTGACATATGAAGATTCTACTAAACTAAGATCCCCGGATGATGATGCTTCATAACTAGGTTCTAGAGCAAACACGTTTATGAAGGAATCATTGTCAACAGGAGCAAAGGATTGTCTTCCCTGATAGTAGATTCAGCTGCAACGCCTTGATGTAAACTTGGAGATTGTAAGACTGAAGAACGACGGTATGTCGATTGGACTGTGCGTGGGGTGAGATGGTGTGATCTTGTAAATGGTGTACGTGATGGGGGGGGTTGGGAGGAGTTACGCTAAATTGACTAGAACTGAAACTGTTGGAGCAGGAGAAACTGGTCTTTCAAAACGAGGTAAAGGGTGTCATAGTATTATCGAACTAGAGTGGCTGATTGCACGGGTGTGAATAAAATCTTCCAGTTCTTAATTTGTAGGAGGTACAATAAGTTGTACAGGGCAGAGCTCGACGAGAGTGTGGTGTGTGTGCATAGACATTTAGGAGCAGGGTTCAGGCGTGTACTGCTTTGTACGGGTGTGGTGGATCTGCGAGAGAAGATGTGGGTCCGCAGGAGATGTTGAGAATGAGCTTGTTCGCGCTTAATATGTTTGAGAGGTGGTCGTGCGGGTGTGGGTGTGTTTGGTTTGGTGGTCGTTAGTGGGTCTGTCGTGAGATTGTGAACCTCGCGTTGAGGTGTGCGCCGGCAATGTGAGAGATAGTCATTGACAGTAGTGTGATCGCAGCTTATTATTGGTTGTAATTTTCCAGAGCATCTTCGCTGTCATTTCTCTACGCGCTGTTTTGAAGGGTGAGAACAAAGAGCGCAGCCGCTAAGATTCTGGGATAAAAAAGGTGTAAGTAATCTGATGTGGGTATGCTATTGTCTCTGTATGATCTACTGCATACTTGGTCTCTTTGGGGGTTTGTGAGATATGGAGAACGGTATGTTGTGAATAAGAGGATCTGTTTTGGGTGTAGGACAAGCAAGTGAGTAGAACAGCTTCGTGCGCGCAATGTTGGAATACGCATCGGTGGCTCCATGTGGAGAGGGGAAGATATATATCAGCTGTCAGAATCAGAAGAGTACGGTTTTAGGTCTGTGATCGCGACAACACGGGCCGTTTTACTGTGGAGTCATCGGAAATGTATTCTAGTGATATGAGAGTTCGCACGAACACGGGTTCCATAATATTCAGTGCAGTAAGAATCCTTGTAGTGTGTGAGACAAGTGGTGTTTGGGTAGGTACCGATTATAGGTTCTGTCGGGCGAGGAGATTGTGTATCATAATTAGTCAGAGGATAGTGGTGTTGTGTTGTTGTAAATTTATGTTAGTGGCAGGTACAGTTGGGAGTGTGTTTGCGCGGATGTTCGCGAGGATAGAGGTTGGATGAGACCGCTGCGCTAGGTTTTCATATTGTGGCGACTGATCTCAAAACTGTGGGGTAGGTTTGAGTGGAATGTCAGAGGAGAGTAATAAACCGAGAGTAATCATCAACGATGACTAAGATGTATTTCTTCCCATTAATTGTTTGCACTCGCATCGGTCCACATAGATCCATATGAAGGGTATTAAGAACTTCCAAGTTGGTGTTTTCAATTTTGGGTTTGTGGGTATGATTTTGCTGTCTTTGGTGTGCGGTTAGTTGAGCGATGGGATGCACAGAGAGGATGATTCGTGTTTTACGCTGAGCATCAAAGATGTTGCGCGAATTCGTAAGTGTAAACCTCGTGAACTAAGCGCCTTTCTTGCAAGGTCATTGATGGTACTGAAGCTCAAGTGGTTCAAACGACGATGCCACAACCATGATTTGTTCTTGGAGGCTTTGGACAATAAGCAAATTGAGGAGGACTTCATCATGTCTTCAACTGAGATAGTGTACAAATTAGAACCACAAGATCCTTTAATTAATTTAACACCATCGGTATCTCGAACATAACAAGCATGCTTCCTGAATGCAACTTCTAGATCAGAATCGCAAAATTTTCTAACAGAAAACAGATTGTGTCCTAGTCCTTCCACATAGTATACCGTGGAGATCACACTGTCACCAATCAGATAATCTCCATCATGATAGCACTGTGACAACCGTGGTTTGGGCCGGTTGGTCAGTTTGTTTAGAATTTATTTGAAGCATTTATGTATGTTCTTTATGTGTTTTGTGAGAGATATGTGTATGAGATTGAAGTATAGTGATGATTGATGAATCTGTGGTTAGACCTAGTGAAAATGAGATTGTATGGAAATGGAGAGTGATTTGTTACGTAGCATTGGCGTAGTTTCAAATGTCGTGTACGTAATTTTCTGTGTACGTACTATATATATATATATAATAGATGTTATATATATATAATAGATGTTATATATATTTATATATATATATATATTATATATATACTCATCTTATATATTTAACTTATATATATATATATTTTATATATATTGGTTATATATATTATGTAAGTATTTTAGTATTGTTTAGAGTACGTCTTTTCATTGTTTTTAGAAATAATTAGAGTGAAGTATGTTAGAAAATCTAAGTACGAAAGTTCAAGGTTTAGCGAAATAAGCAAAGGTTTTAACCTAGAATCAAAAAAATATAGGTATTAAAGTTGTAAATAATAATAAATAAATAAAAATTAGAGAAAAAAATGAATTTTAGTAAAAGAAAAGAAAAACAAAAAGATATCCTAATTAGATTTCGACTTGTTTTTGATAATTATCTTTTAAGGCCTATAAATACAAATCAAACATAATCCAAATCACTTTGATTTTTCCTCGCCTGCCCTTGCCGGTCGAAAAAGCAAACAACAAGAAGAAAAACACCCAAAAATTTTAGGGTTTTGATTTTCAAGAGTTAAGGTATTGTTTTCTAAATTCTTCAATACAATTGATTTTAATTAACGTAACAATCATTAAGGATGGATTAGGTTATTGTAAATAATCTGTAATTAAGAGGTTTTTGATCATCAAAAATCGTTTTAGGGATAATAATTAGGGTTTTGGGTAAGTTAATTAGGGTTTTAGGTAAGTTAATTAGGGTTAATTATGCTAAATTCGGAATAGAAATCTGGGCAGAATTTTAGGTCATCTTGCGAGAGCCATATCTCGGTCAGACGGATAGCTTTTATTAATTTTATTGAGCCTAAAATTAACTACAGAGAGTCTACTTTCCAACCCAAGTGGTTTCATGAATTAAAAGTGAGTGGAAGTTAGTCAAATTAATCAAACAAGATTCGTTGTCAAAACTGAGTTTTTTTACGGCAGATTATGAGTTGTGTTTGTGAGGTCAAAAACCATATCAAAACGTCATTTTAATGGGTGGTCTTTCTAGTATAGTAATTTCATGATGTTTATGATTTTCTAGAATTTTTATAGATTTTTTGTTAGTGTTTAAATGGGTCTGCTCAAGCTAAAAGTTTTGAAGGTCGAATTAGGTCAAATTATGGACACTTTTTGATGTTGAATTTTTATAAAATGGTTACACTCACTATTATTTTTATCCAAAAATAATAGAAGCTCACAATTCATTGGGGAGCTATGGAATGTAAGGAGAAAAACTAATTAGGTGTTTTAGTATTTTATTTGGAGTCATCTTGTGATATAAAAACAGGATAAAATGCAGAAAGTTGAGATGTAGGTTTTATAAGGTAACGTGAGTTTAGCAAGTTGTGAAGAGTATATAGATGAGTTAAATCAAGATAAGGTATAGAGTATCTATCGTTGTGATTGTTACATCGACTTGGGTGAGAGACCTAATCGATGGTAACATGTGTGTATTGTTTTGTATAGATAATTTGCAAGGTTAATTGAAGAGTTTGGATTTGCTTTGCATCGAGGTGAGTTTTACAGTCCCACTTTTTACTTATATTTTTAGATGGATATAGAGTGTGGAGTGTGAAGAAAACGTATTTTTTGAATTTATGAACAGGTGGATATGGTTTTTAGTTCGACTTATATGGATTTGGATCGTATTGGTTTTTTTGTGCTATTGCTAAGTGATATGATTTGTGGTAAAGCATGTGTATGTGAGGATGACATGACCTTGTGTGAGACCCGAACGGACTTAGCTAGTCAAGTGGGTCAGTCTTGCGTAGAGATATTCCGTCTTGCGCGAAGACATTGTAATTATGGGACGGATGGGTACGATCCACCCCAGATAAATGTGAATTTATGTTGTGATAGAATAGCCATGCATATATGTTTGTAAATGTTGTTTTTGTTGATCGCGGTGTCATAAGTGAGTCTTAAACTTGTAACTCTCATCAACAATTTTGTTAACGTTTTAAGCATCATTTTCAGGTGAGCAAAATGTGTGAAGAGTTAAGAAGATGAATTAGCTGGACCATAGGCTTGCATTGCGGAATCTATGTTCATTTGTTTTGTCTTGGTTGGTTGCACTATATGAATTTGAATGATAAATGTTGTAGGTGTTATCATGACACTTTGTGTCTTTTATATATTGGATTTTAATTCATTTAGTATTTCTCTATTTTGATGCCTTATGTTGTGATGATGCCTATTGATCATGCCTTGCGATTCCGCCTTGGCGGGGTGTGACATAGACACATGATTGCTCACTCCTTAACTCGAATAAGCTAAAGGTATAATATCTAAGGGCGAACCTCACATTGTGGGGGTGAAATTTTTAGGGTTTTTGTGCTAGTCATATAAATTCCTATCCATGGGACGCTAGTAATACTCGGTTTTCGTTGGTATGTGTCGTAAAAAAAATTAAATTTTTGGTAAAAATCACCCTTTTATGCTATGTTTCGATATATTACCCATCTTTTTAAAGACAAGGCAAATGACAAATGAAAGAATAGTTTCTAAGGCTTATTTTCCCCCTACACTTAAGTTGAACATTGTCCCCAATGTTCTCTAGAAGTACCCGTTAAAACAGATAAAGGGAAAAGAAAACAAGGAAAAGAAACTAGTACTCCCCTGGTTTACTCAATAATGGAGAAGAAACATGCGATAACTGGTTAAATCGTCCTCCGAGAATCATCCAATGAAACTTCCTAAGAACTTCCAAGCTTCTTCTCATCAAATATAACCTGTAATCAAAGACAAAGACAACTATACCAAGCATAAAATGTGCGTTTTACCAATATACAATGTGAATTTAGGGTTCGACTCGATAGATAGGATGAAAGAATTGTTAAACTCATTAGGTTTTGCAGGTTTATAACAGAAGAATACATATATTAAATGTTGTGCAAGTTTTATTTTCAAAAATGATTAAAAACTTTGAGTTTTCTGAACCTGGGCGTTTAACGCCGTCAGGGTTGTAGTGACCCCGTCACAGGTGTCGTGGTGATGACATCACGTATTAATCGTGATGCCGTCTCCACAGTCTAGGAAAACAAAATTTTTGTTTTTGATAAAAAATTTCCTGCACTTGATTCCATAAGTTAATTCTTGTATAAATGGTTGTACAAAACCTGAGATTTAACAATTCAATCATATGACTCGAAACTGACGCGAATTAATCTAAACAATTGTTGAGATTAAAAGACTTCTTGATGATCTTAGAGTTACTGCTGCTCAGGTGTGAATTACTACTTCTAGCATAAAGTTAGTGTTGTTCATTAACTCTAATGAAAAATATGCTAAGTAGTTAGTACTGCTAGTGTAACTTAGTTACTACTGCTAGTGCAACTTAGTACTACTAGTGTAACTTAGTACTGCTAGTGTATATTAGTATTGCTAGTATATGTTAGTACTGCTAGAGTAAAGTTAGTACTACTGGTGAAGATTGAAGAAAATATTCTAAGTAGTTACTACTGCGTGTACACAGTTAATGCTGCTGGTGTATAAGTTACTACTGCTAGAGTTCAGAGTTAATACTGCTGAAAGATTACAACTGCTAAAAGGATAAAGACTGCTCAGAGAAGATAAAGATTGCTTAAAGATCAAGATTACTTAGTTGATGCGCAATATAATATATAGTAAAGATAGGGAAATATTCAAACGATGGAAACAATACGTTTATTGGGGTTTCGGTAATGAAGCTCCTCTTCACCCTACTCATCTCCTCAAATACCCTACTTGAGTGTTTTTTCACTATGTTTCAACATGCTCCCTTTAGGCGGAGGAAAACCGTCGTACACGTCGTTTACACTTTTCTCCCCCCGGTACTAAGCTAATACCGAGTCTACTTCAAGATTTAGAACCATCTACAACAACTACATATTTTAAGGCCTAAAATACTAACCTGTCACCACATATGATATACACAACTCACATCACACAACTCACAACACAAAACACAAGAGATACAAAATAGATAGATATCACAAACGTGATGACACAACTAGACTAATAACACTTGAAGCTTCACGTCTTCGTTAGTGTTCTTCACTAAAGAGTGGAATGATTTGATCACTTGTAATAGATTATGAAACAAGTATAATAATCAAAGAATCTATGAAAATGAAAAAGATAGAAAGAAAAATATTGGAAAAGTTGTTTAAAATGAAGACATGAGGTTGGTATTTATAGCCAACATTTAAAATTCAAATCTGGTCCAAACAGCTGGAGGCACGGATCCATGGAATCCTTAATTACCTTGGATCTGTTTCCTTTGTTTTCCCCTGATCCGTGAGATGCAAGTGGGGATATTTTTGTCTTTTTGTGATTAACCCCAAATCTTAACAAAATATTCTTATGTACTTTAAAATCCGATTTATTAGATTCTTCTAGAAGGAAAATATTTCTTAATATAAATAAGGAAAGATTTTCTAGATTTGAGAAGATTTGAAAAGGTTGTTTCGACTTATGGTTAATCGTATTTTGTCTTACATGATTAATATAACTAGCTTATAATTAATCATGTGTTTACTTAAAATCATTTGATTATAAGAGTTTTATGCAAATGATTAAGTTTAAGTGCAATAGAAAATATTTTTCTTTGATCATTAATTACATTTAATAATGCCATATCCATACCTTAAGTGATTTATCGTTGTCAAGTAAATTATGCCCTAAATAACTTGTTTACGTAAACTTTTACGTAGTATGACATTATATTTGTTATTATCAAAACATGAAGATCATTAAATATAAATATCGTTTTTACGTGAATATTTGTATTAACAAGTATTGTTGTCATCCTCCAATACATCATCTACCATCTGATTCTCAGTCTCCTGCCCATTGTTATTCTTTCTTAACATTTCCTCCCATTGTTATTTGAAGTAATGCATCATGTTCTTGTTCCAATCTCTAGATTCATTAAGTGTTGGCTGACTTTTTTCAACAATAAAAGTATCAACCACACTTTTTTCCTTTAGTTTATTCAAATTTTCCGCATCACCTTCTTCGCTTTTTGCCAAGATTGCAAACTTATTAGTATGCTTATCCAAGTTACCTACTTTCACACTTTGTTTCTCCTTTATCTTATTCTCTTTTTTGATAACATTCTGTTGTTCCTTATTGTTTCCAACTTTTTCCTTGTCCATGTATTCTTTAGGAAGATCATTTTTTTATTTAGGCTTGTAGTTAAACTTTGCAGCTTGTGTGTTTTTTTGATAATTATCTTTATGCTTCTTGTGTACCTCAGTAAATTCCTCCTTATTCTTTTTTTCTCCTTTTGTTTGTTTAAGTGCCTTTCATTTTCAATAAATTCTTCAACACTAATGGGTCTTACTTTGCCATTATTGTCAATATAACCAAATATTTTACAATTCTTACAAGTAGGGGGCCTCCATGGGTAATTCAAATTTCATTTTCTTCATACCAAATGGTTCACTTTTTTTGTTTTCCTTTATCCCTATAAACATGTTTCCTCTTCATTATGATAATCTTTTTTACGTACATTTCAATTAAACACCCATGCATATCCTTTCCTTTCTGACCTTGATTGGTTAAAGTAGTGTATAGCATCTATTATTTATTGGCTTACCAAAAAATTAGTAATTGGACTTATCATACATTGTCCAAGCTTCATTGGTTTATTAACAATTTGACCCCATAATGGTTGGATTTTTGGTCAGTGGCTTCCTGGATTCAACTTGAGGATCCCCATTTTGAACCAATTGAGGTATTTTTATTACCTAAATTGAATAATCACATACCATTACCACTATTAATAACCTCTTTCAACCCCAACTTACCCTACATTCTAAACAGGTTATGTCTCATTTTAGTATACTGCATTTTATATCCAACAAAATATCCACATAAAGTCATCTGCCATTTTTTACTTCCTTCTTTCGCAAGATCTTCCTCAAAAACAACCCTTTCAATTACATTTTTATCAATTTCAGTGGGAATGAACTCTAGATTATTACTAACTTTTTCCTCGTTAAGCATAATAGCATATGTATTTTTTTACAGGACTGTTATTACTAGTTTTAGCCTTATTTACAACATTATCAACTATCTCAGTATAATCAATCATATTCCGAGTAAAATTCATATTATTCTTATCAAGAGTATCACTTATAAAAGAGTGTGCACATTCAGGTTGCATGTTAACCTCATTCCCAAACACCCTTAAACTTTATATCTTGTGTTCTTTTTATCCTTCTCATCCTTTCTCCTCCTAATGCTACTTTTTTATCAAAACCTCATGATTATCAACCACCATTTTTCCATCCCTAATATCATCACTTTGTCAGCATTAGAGTCATTTACTATACTCCTATGGTTTATTTCCAATTAGATAGATCCACATACTTTGTCGGAATCTTCTAATGTCCTCGTAGACGAACATCGTGTTAGTGGACATAATTGCAAATTAGTGATCAGAATCATTGGAATTAATCTCAATTAACTACAATAAACTAGTAGTAGACTTAACTAACTAAATATATCAGATAGTGTACGTTCAAAATTATACTAAAAGTTGAAAATGGATACTAATGAGATTAAGGTACAAAATTACAATGGGATTTGTTAAAATCCTATAACTTACAATAAAGAATTACATGAGAATCTAATGCACAATTTAGAATTTAATTATTCTTGGGAAAATGGTGGTAAATGATGTTTTATTGGGTTTATAATGGTTGGAAAAAGGGCACGAGGTTTGTTAGATGAGGGAGAAAAGTTTTTATGAGTGTATCCATTAAAGATGTTATCAATTTCTGTAGTTGTTTTATATACTTATTATCTACGTTCTCGCATATGATATTTCACATTTTGGAACGAACATGAGTTATGCACTAGTGTTCAATTGTGTGAACCAACTTTGGTCTTTCCCATTGATGACCCATTAATACTCCCAACTTAAATTTGTGCTTTATAGGTGGAGTCCAGACATTTCACACACATTGTATTAAGTTAAATCTGGATCCATACCTTGGTAACACATACGTGCATGGTGCTTGTTTAATCAAGATTATGATTGATGACATCAAATAATGTTACATTTATACCATCATTTATCCCAAATAAATTATCCACTTTTATATAATTATTGCAAGAATTGTTACTTAATTGCTTCAAATTGTAAATTGCAGTAATTACGGAGTGATTTGTGAAGACATGCTAAAAGGCGCACTTTTTGGAGCTTAAACGATGATATTTAAAGATTGCTTAATTCGGCTCAATACACCGTATCCACAAAAAAAGATACGGCGTATCAGCGCCTAGACTTCACAAGAAAACGTGTATTCTTACTTCCCAATACGACGTATTTATGTTTTCCTATACGTCGTATCCAGCTAGATAACTATTCAGAGATTTGGTGAATAATTATAATTTGGGATAGTTATAATTCTGATTGATTATAAAATCTTAGGGTGTTACTCACCAAGGAGAAAAATCCCCTATACGCACCATATTGACCTTAGCTCATTCTGGCGTATTTTTTAGACAATATAAATTGAAGACTCAAACGTGTTTGCAGTGTGCAAAATCATATTCTCTAATAACATTCACATATTAAAAGACGATTTTTGAAGAAAAGATGAGCATCCCAAGGTCAAAACATCGATCAACGATTCCATAGATAGACAAGTTTGTGTAATTCCTATATACTCTTGTAATCATTTAATTTTTGGTTCTCGTTTGGTTTAACTTTAGTTCTACCTTGTTAGTTGATCTCGCTTGTTATTAATTACAATGGTTATGGGCTATTACCCTAGGGTATTAGCCATATTATTAAAGGTTTAATGTTCTGTTTGTTAAAAATCGATTTCTTAATTTATCGTTAAATAAGTTTTATTTATGTTTATCCACATGATACTTGTCTACATGATTTGAAGTTATGCGACATATCCATTCAACTAGGTCTAGTTACGGCTTAAAACACAAAAATACACGTGTACTTGATAATTGGAGATAGCTCTCATATCGTTGTTTTGATTACTGGGACCATAGGATCACAAATTAATGTTTATCTTTGTACTTTTATCATGTATGAGCTTAGTTGTGTGACACCCCGTAAATTTTCGTTCAATATTTTAGCCGTTACCGGTCGATAATTTGAATTTTTAAAAGTTTCGTTTAACTTTTACGTTTATTTACACACAGGAAGTTTTCCGTTTATATCTCGAGTATCATCGACGGGAGGGTGGGAACCGGGACACCTAACGTTGTAGTATTTTGGAAATAGCCACATTTTTATATTTCAAGGGGGGGGGGGGGAGCAATATTTAAAATTTCATAATTTTTGGTGGTACCGTTATTCGTTTCGTTACTTACGTGAATCGTGATTTATTTAAAATATGAGCATATGCATGGAGGACTTAGAAATTAAATCAAACATGAAGCACTAGTATCCTATAATGTTTAAGACCATTTTGCCCCCCCCCCCCCTCCCCTTGCTCACGTCCAAATAAGCACCTTTTAAAAACCTTGGATGCCAAATTTGAATTTCAAATAATAAGACAAGATTCCAACTAGACATTGTCCTTGGTAAATTGTGATTAGGAGATCATTTTGGTCTCTTCTACCCCTTTGTCCTATCCCACAAAACACACACACTTACACACTTTTAGTGTGTGAAGCACTTGCGCATATATACCACTTACATCTTATTTTCTCATTCATATCTCACACATAAAACACATATTTTTTCTCTCTTCTTGTGTTGTTGTCCGAAAATACACACACACATACCTAAACTCATAACTTTTCATCTTTGATCAAAAACTCTTGAAGATTTGTTGAAGGTTTGATCATTTGTATCATTCGGGTATTAGTTAAACAACATTTGGGTTGTGTTAGTCTTGCTCATCTTCTTAAAACCTTCAAACTTTGTAAGTCTTCAAATCTTTTAATAACTTGTACTTTCATAATCATCTTGATGCATCATACTAGTTGTACAACTTATTTTGTAAAATAGAGATTTTTAAACTACATAAACATTAAAAGGTGTTATACATATCTCGGTTAAAATAATGTAATATGAAATATAAGGAAAGTAGAGTTTTATGATCGTGGTTATTTTTTTAGATGTTCTCTATAATAAAAATGTTAGTTTATAGCTTATTGTATTCGGCTTATGTAAATAAGCTTTTGGAAAAGCTTATTTTGATTTTTTTTAGCTTAATGGGCTTATGTATGTTCAGCCCAACTAGAAAAGGAAGGAGAAGTGTTTGTTTGGCATATTTTGTTTTGGCTTATATTTATTAGCTTATTTTCTAGCTTATTTTGAAAGGACAAATGGTAAACTTATTGGCTTAATAAATAAGCCCGAATATGACTTGCTTGGGCTTTTAGCCGCGTCCCACACCAAAGGCCCAACACCACGAGCTTATTTTGAGCTTATGTGGTTCGGCTTATTATTGCTTGGCTTATTGTGAGCTTATTGATAGATTGATGGTTAGTCGCTGTGTTTATTATTTATTGTTTTGCTTTATCGAACTATTTGGATAAGCTAAACTACATTTTTGGACTTAACGGGACAAGCCAACAATATATACAATTCACCAAGGCGTAAATACTAACTTACTTGAATATAGCTTCATGAATAGCGTGTGTATTTAATAATAGTGTACAACTTAGACGCTATACTTTTAACTTATTTTGAACGTTGGACGTCGACGATATTAATATTAGCTTAATGGGCCTAAAAAGCACAATAGGTCTTGAGTCCGGACATGTCTTTTGAATAAATTTATAAAAAAGAGATTTGATGATGTATAGTTTGTAATTATGAAAAGTGGATTGAAAGTGATTTGAAAATATATTTTTATTAAAGTCTACGACTTTAGAAAACGTGTAAAAAACGTCACGGGTCATGGCGAAAATTTTTATAACATTATTTCATACTTGGTTTTTAATATACTGAAAGCGCACTTGATAAAACTAAGATACCGGGAATTTATATAAGTGCCAAACAATATATATATATATATATATATATATATATATATATATATATATATATATATATATATATGGTGGGGTTATTATAAAAGAATGTTTATAATAAAAAGTGGTGGAGACATAGATCCTAGCCCTTGGATCAAAACTTGCGCGCTCGCTGCTAAAAAAAAACAAAAAAAGGGGCGGTCCCTCTTTTGTAAATAAGTAAAACTTCAAGGTCACTTGTATAACAAGGTATTTTACAAATCATAACCTCAGATAGACAATACGACATCGTTTATCATTCTTTTCATTTCCACCAAAAAAAATTACACACTTTCTCTCTCAAAAACCTACAACGCATCTACTTCATCTCTAACCTTAAAAATTTCATTCCTAACACTTCGTCTCTAACAATGGCGAAGACGAACCTACCGAATATTAAAAGGCCTTGTAAGTTGGTATACGATCTCTAATTTTGTTAATGCATCAATCTGTTACCTTTTTTTCTTACTAAAATCGTGTTTTTGTTGGATTGTGATGCAACCTACTTCATCGATGTAGAAAAAAAGAGATACAAAACATGTTTAAGAAAGTTGCATACAAGGTGTTTGTTAAAATGTCTAAACTAAAGTGGCCGTGTTTTTGATGTGGTAGAAATTGCATTGTAATGCAGTATATTTCTTTCTTTCTTCATAGGAATGATTTAGTGTAAGTATGGCTTGTCGTGTTTAACGAAATTGTTTTTCTCCTTTTGTTTGTGATGTGGTAGGAAATGCATTGTAATGCAGTAGATTACTTTCTTTGTTCATAGGAATGATTTAGTGTGAATGTGGCTTGGCGTGTTTAACGAAATTGATTTTGCTTGGCTCTTTTTGTCTGTGATGTGGTAGAATGCCATTGTAATGCGTTAGATTAATTTATTTGTTTCATAGGAATGATTTTGTGAATGTGCCTTGTCGTGTTTAACGAAATTGATTTTGCTTGCCTCCTTTTGTCTTTGATGTGGTAGGAAATGCATTGTAATGCAGTAGATTACTTTCTTTGTTCATAGGAATGATTTATTGTAAATGTGGCTTGGCGTGTTTAATGAAATTGATTTTGCTTGCCTACTTTTGTCTCTGATGTGGTAGGAAATGCATTGTAATGCAGTAGATTACATTCTTTGTTCATAGTAATGATTTAGTGTAAATGTGGCTTGGTGTGTTTAACGAAATTGATTTTGCTTGCCTCCTTTTGTCTTTGATGTGGTAGGAAATGCATTGTAATGAAGTAGATTACTTTTTATGTTCATAGGAATGATTTAGTGTAAATGTGGCTTGTCGTGTTTTACAAAATTGATTTTGCTTGCCTCCTTTTGTCTATGATGCGTTAGGAAATGCATTGTAATGCAGTAAATTACTTTCTTTGTTCATAGGATTGATTTAGTGTAAATGTGGCTTGGCATGTTTAACGAAACTGATTTTGCTTGCCTCCTTTTGTCTTTGATGTGGTAGGAAATGCATTGTAATGAAGTAGATTACTTTATTTGTTCATAGGAATGATTTAGTTTAAATGTGGCTTGTCGTATTTAACAAAATTGATTTTGCATGCCTCTTTTTGTCTATGATGTGGTAGGAAATGCATTGTAATGCCAGTCAGGTAATTATTTCTTTGGTCATAGGAATGATTAGTGTAAATGTTGGCTTGGCGTTTTTTGTTTACAAATTGATTTTGATTTGCCTCGTTTGTCTTTGATGTGGTAGGAAATGCATTGTAATCCATTAGATTACTTTCTTTGTTCATACGAACGATTTAATGTAAATGTGGCTTGGCGTGTTTAAAGAAATTGATTTTGCTTGCCTCTTGTGAGTCCCTTGTTGAATAGATCTCTGCAGCCTATTAAGGATGATAGCCAAGATGTATAAATACAGTTGACTATATAGAAAACATGATTATGAATACTATATGTTAATGCGGATTCTTAACACAGAGTACTAGGAAAAACAATTGAGGACTCTAAATTATAACTTTTTATATTAATCTTGACTCTTATATGATTACTGGTATTTACTTACTATTGAGTATTTGATTTTGCTATGAGTTATCTTGAGACCGTATCTCTACTTTGCCAATGAGGGATCCTTTATAGACCAAGGATAAACCATAACAGGCTTACAATACGCGTACATATCTTGTCCTAATATTATCGCCTACTTATTCCCTTAACGGTCTAACTTTTTTCTACTATCGGTAAATAAAACTAATCTGCTTCAGTACTTATAAATTTCTGTATCGTCTAGTACTAGCTATAAAAAACCCCATCAGTACTCTAACTATTTGTATGTCATGGATACTAAGTTAGGAATAAACGTAATCGTCCCACATATCCTCCCTTTAAACATGAATGTTGAATACTCGTTTTAACTTTCATCGTTTCTTTAAATTCTTTAAACACATAGAGGATGTATCCAAACTACTTTTATCCATTTATTGATCTTTTAAACTCTCATCCTTCTTCCAGCAGGAACTTTGTCTTCTCTGCCAACACCAGCAACATCTTTTCAGCAACAATCCAACTATGTTGGCTTTATAGGTTCTTTGGCAAACTACCTGCATAAACGGATTTGATGTTCTTTTCAGTTAGACGTTTGCTCTGGGATTGTTAACTCTTCAATTTTAAAAGATACATTGTGTGTTTATTACCATACCGGTTTTTGGTAAACTGTCAACATCAATGGAATTGATTTGGCTTTACCAAATTACGTTTGCTTTTGGACTAGCCATTGACTTCATTGCCATAACATGGTGCATTGATAAACCATATAGTTTTATAGCAAATACTATCTGCATATCAAAATATTTGATTAGTCATTTCCATGAACTGTTGCTCATGGACGGACTAGCCAAATCTTTTCTGTGAAGCAAGGTGAGTTAAGAACCATATAATTTTTGGTAAATTGTCAACCATAAACGGATTTGAGAAGTCTTTACCACAAGCCGTTTGCTTATGGACTAGCCAATTCTTATGTCTGTTAAACATGGTGAACTGATGACCATTTGTTGTGTGGTTTTGAAAACCAACACTCAAAGATCCTTCTCATCTCCATCAGGATTTCCAGGTTCCAACTCTGCAATCAACTTCTTGACAAATCTAATCAACTCCAATGCCATAGTACTGTCTTCTTCAGATTCCAACTTCAATTCTAACATCTTTAACAGTACTTTCTTTCTCAAAGGATACTTTTTCTCTACAAGCATGTGAATGACTAATCCTGTATCAGTCATTAAAGTATGTACCCTTGAAGAACCATGTAGCATCCAACTTACTACATTCCAATCCTACTGTAGATTCCAAAACTCATCTTTATCACTTGGTTTGAACATTATCATTAAATCTCCCTAAAGTACTCTATCAAAACCTTCAGGTACCTCATCTTGATATCTGTCCATCACAAGTTTATATACAGCATTCAAATCATCTCTATAAAATATAGAAAGCACTCTCATCAGAGTACTAAAGTATCTCCTTTGTCCATTGCTTCTAATCACCACATTCAGATTAATTTCTTCTAAGTCTTTTGTTGCATCAAATTGTGGTTTAATTCCATGAAACTCATTTTTCCATTCTATGATAGGATAATTCCTGTCAAGTATCTCATAATCTACCTCTTTGTCCTCATCTAGAGCTATTGTCAAGCATAATCCTAGCTTATCATTCTCTTTCTCACTATCAGATTTATCACCCTCAAAAGTGTTTTGTCTGAATCTTCTTTTCTTTGACTTCATCTTTTTCCTTATGGAAAGTTTTTGCTTTCTAGTACTTCTTCTTCTTTACTTTCCTCCTTAATACTGTCATCCTTCTTTGTACCAGTAGCTTTCTTATTCACATCTTTTATTAGCTTCTCATCCTCAGCAGAACCAATAACAACAAAGTTTTCATCAGACCTTTTTACCTTTTCATACAAGACTTGTATCTCTTCAAAATTCTTGGTCTTCAAATCAGAATGCTTCTTTCCTCCAACATGCTTCAAATATGTCATCATTTGGTTTCTCAACTGAGTTCTTGTAGGTGGTCTACTTCTAATTTCAGCAGCTCTTTGTTGTGCAAGAAACCTCCCTTGAGCAACAATAGTATCATGAAGCAATTTGGCTCTCTCTTCAATAGTGAACTTTTCTCTCTCTTCTTCTTGAAGCCTT
>BQNB010105655.1:0-17170 GCA_026074375.1 Tanacetum coccineum
ACCTAGACATCCACATATTAACCAAAACAATTCTCTCAAAATACTCAATCAATTTCATTATCACTATAAATGATTAAAATGAAATTTCTTCATCAAATAACTCATATCTCTTAACTTAACCTCTAAAACCTAAACTTATCTTAAATTACTAACACAAAAATACGTATATGTATAATTACTTGCACAATTAACGCGAAACCGCTTCAATCACTGATGTAACATTCCGTATTTTCAGGTCATTTTATGACGCCATTTATTTCATCATAATTTCACCATTTATTTTATTTTAGTTTTGTACGCGTTCGATTTTAATTCTTATTATATAGTTAAATCGCGTAAGCTAAAAATCAACATTTAACGTAAACAGACACCAAACAAATTAAAATTTTCATCAAGAAAGTGTTATATTATTTTACGAAAGAAATAATTAACTTTTTATATTTATTTTTATCGGTTACATAAATTGGTTACGTTTCGCAATTAAATACTTTTACACATACCCGGAAGCATCAAAACTTTTTTTTTCCGCTTCAACAAATACCCACTTTTATACCCAATACCCAAAATTTATAAAACTTTACTCATGCTATTAAGTTAGCCGAATTTACCATAAAGGAAAATAAGCTAGAACATAAACTTTACAAGTTATACTTCTATATTTAAATTACCAACTTATAACTTCAAGTATTAATAAGAATTACATTTCAAGATATCAAGATATTTTGTACCCCTTTTCTTTCCCTAAAATTCGGCAACACAAGGACCATGGGGACAATATTTCACCAACTAGAACACATAATATCAACTAAGGTAGTGTACCAAGCTAGTGTCATTAAGGATTATGACCAAGACTAGTTGCTTTGACCAACATTCTTCCCTAATTCCCTCTAGATGTTCCAACGCCACCCCCTTGTCTCCTTGATATTCTTGACTAACTAGTAGTGTCTTTGACCATTTTGAGTACTTATACTAGTATACACCCTAACTCATGATAACACTTAGCAAAAAAAAATCAAACTCTTTTCTCTTTGGTACTCTCCTAGCCACGGCATACCACAAAAACATATAAACAATTCACACAATTTATTTTACCACATATACAAATGAGCTAAGTTCATGTTTAAGGCATTCTAAGGGGTATTGGAAGCTTTGTTGGTTGATTAAAAGGTTTTGTGCAAAGGAAAAGAAAAAGGGTTTTGCGAAAGTATTTCTTGGATAATACTTGGGTCTTGTTTACTTACCATCTTTACTCATCTTCATTAAGGTCATCTAAAACCCTAATCATTTTACTACTTATGATTTCATGTGTGTATATAATGTTTATATGGCTCATCACCATTAGGGATACTTATTAACTTGTAAAATAAATTTTTACTTGATTATGTTTTGTTACACTTTGTCACATGTTATATGAATATTATTACATGTTGTAATGGAAATAAATATTGTTCAAATGTTGATTAAATCATATAAAGTATATATAAGTTAATGGTTTAAAAAGTTACTTATATAAGTTTATGAACATGTAAAAGTGAGGACTTGTTGATCTCGTTATCATGGACATTCTTGGACAAATATGGACTAAAGGATTTTATAATATATGAGGCATATGATATAAAGACTTATGGAGGATTTGTGGTATTTTATATAAGTTAAAAACTATATAAAACAATTTATATAAAGAAATATATATAACTAATGAAAAGGGCTGTTTTAAATTGGAGATTTAAAACATATATTTTATATTTTTATAAAATACTACATGTCATGAGGATTCCAAAAAGGTAAGAAACTCGAAAATCCGATTTATAACGAAAGAAAAAAGATACGACGATTACAAAGTTAACGATTAATTATTTCTTTTATAAAAAAGTTTCACTTGTTCATCAGGAACATTTATTTTGGAAAACATCATAAATAAATAGAAACTTTTAATTACGAGAATTTGCTCTAAAGAATCGCTAAAAACGGAGCTAAAACGAGTAAGGGATACGAGTTTCAAGTTATCGAACATTATTATAACAAGCATGAAAACCCCGTTTAAACGCTTCTGCAGATACTGAAAACATGCGTTCTCCGAGGACCTTCGGGTCGATTGAGTCGAAATTGTAAAACTACAAGTTGTTCGGAACGACATTTTACATAACCTGCGATTTTCATTATTTTTCGGATGTATATTTTGTTAAAATAGTTCATTTCTTCCTTAGGGTGGAAAAGTTTTTGGTCGTTATTAATAATAAAAAATTTGCGAAACATTTTGGAAACACTTAAATAATATTTATACTTAGTTTAAACTTTATAAATGTTATTTTACAAAGGCGATTAATGTTTTAAAGCGAGTATTTCGTGATCAAATTAGCAATGGTATTTAATTATCAAATGCAATTTAAGCATGATTTCACAAACACAATTAGATGGTGATGTAGCTATATAGAATTATATATGGTCTTCGTCATTCAGAGTACTTAGTACTTATTCGGCTTATATCTAATTAGGTTGCTTTCCGTCTTTATCGTGACGCATTTTCTGTTATACCTCGATCATTCATTCACTCACGGTGAGTTCATAGCCCCACCTTTTCTCTTTTAATGTTTTTCATAAACTGTTTTCGGGGTGAGAATACGTGCTTATTTTACTACATAAACTTATTGATTTCTATACGTAAGCGTTACATGATTATTTTTACTAAAGCTTGATTTGTTTACTACATGATTTGAGATCGTGAATACCTATATTTGAAACCGTGAATTTTAGACATGATTGTTTTACTACGGACACAAGTGTTTACAAAGTGTATGCTATCCAGATTACTGCCTGATTATTAATGCCTAAGTTACCTTATTGCCGTGAAGTCCCTATTTATCATGAACCGTTAATTGCTATTGTAAGTTTGCAGCGAGGACTCTTTATGTAGTGTTGTGGATTAGATCTTTCGGATCTGACAATCCACCCCCCAAATCACCTTTTCCTTTGGCGTCAATAGTTTGATCAAGGTCCATTTAACATTGAGAGGTGTCCGGGTGTTGGCAAGCATATATATTCCATTGGGGCAAATATTAGTTAATGCTTCGGGTCATGAGCTTTAGTGCTCAATAATACACAAAGGTTTGGACATGATGAATGTGTTTCTCTTGTCTTCTTACCTATTTTGGACTATGGAATATGTACATAATCTGCTTTATTATTTGGTTTCTGGGACTTGGAATACGTACTTAGTCCACCATTACTAAGTTCTTGTGGTTACTTTATGTACTTCTTGATTTACGGAATTACTACTTGGATTTCGGATGAATTTCGGAATAACACTTTTAAATGTTGTAAACGCTACTTTTCTTCTGAAATATTTCTTAAACTTATTTCAATAACTGCTTTTTTACTTTAAACCTATGAATTTCACCAAAATTATTGTTGACGTTTTTTGCGTGTATTTTCATTCCAGGATTATTATTTTTTGATAGCTGCAGCATTTGGGAGCATTCGAGTCGCCGAGGATATATTTTTGTAGACTTAATAACATTGAGTACCATTTGACAAAGAGTTTTCGAACTACATTATAAATTGAACCTGTGTAACTCTGACAGTTTTACTAAAATTAATGTGACAATTTATTAAACGTCTCTTTTGAGGTAGTTTTCTGTGACTTATTACCTATGTGCCTTGAACAGTCGCACCCCATATGTTATTTATTCGCGGCCCGTCCGATTTTGGGGGTGTGGATCAGATTGGTTATTATCACGAGCTCAGGTCATAGAGAACTAGGTCGTTTCAAAACGTCGGGGACTTTGACCATGTTTTTTCAAAAATATAGTTAGTCTCTCCTTTGTTTTATCGATATCCGCGCTGCGCTTGCTCCCAGGTAACTTATATGCCTCTTCTTGCTTCACTATACTATTAACATGGATAATGAGTATTAATACTAGACTATGATTTCATTCTCTTACGTCTATCATATGACGTCTTACTATTTACCTTATATCGGTCTGATATATAAATATTGATCACTCTGATTTCCGTGTACTTCTTGATTTCTTATTTACTCCCTTGAGCGTCAATACTGGTATTATATAAGGATACCTATACATATGGACTAATTTCTTCTTGATCTCTTATGATTAACTTCGATCATTTACGCGACTTTGCTTTATTCCCTTTTGATGATATCAAAAATTCGGCATATTTTGTAAAATTCTACTAGGTTTTTACATTCGACTCCGTAGATGGAACACTCTTCGTATGATTTTTGAATCGCACTATTGTTGTTTCGTAATCCATCGTTTTTTGAAGGCTTCCAGTTGTTGGAGTACGACAATTAAACTTGTCAACTCATAGTGATCACCTTGGTGCACCGACCTTCTAGAAAAACGAATTGGTACGTTATATTATTGATTGAATAATTCTTTACGTTCATTTTCTTTGATGCTTCTGCGTTTTAGTATATTTTTTTATTGTTATGGAATCCTTTCGCTTTACAAAAAATCTCGATGTAACCTATGAAACCATTTTGATGCTGTATCATAAAATGTGTTAACTATGCATTTTTGTTGTCACCATATGAGCTACTTCTAGTTCAATTATTGATTAATTTCATTACGCTATAAAACTATTTGATCACCATTTCATTTCATCTCAACCATTTTGCGATGAATAAGCATTGCATCGTTGCCCTCAAATATACCTAGTTCTAATCATCTATGTATATGTGGTGCAGTGTAGACCTGATTTCCTATGCTTTCAGGTAAAGAAAACCATGCCATGCTGAGAGTAGTCACCTTAAATTTTGTCGAATTCAATTTTTCACTCATATTTTCGCATCTCTTCTCTAAACCCGTACTTTCTTCAAGTGCTGCGACTTGAGCCTTGAGGCCAAGGCTTCTTTTAACGCGAGGGAGATGTAAATTCCTTTATTTTCTTGGTCATTACGACGTCAATATATTTAACTAGTTATTTTTTTTTCTGTACACGTTCGCTTTTAATTTTAAGTGTTAAGTTAAATCGCGTAAGCTAAAAGTTATCATTCAACGTAAATGGACACCAAATAAAGTAAAGTTTACGTCAAGCAAGCATTATATTATTTTTCAAAAATAATAATTAACTTTTTATATTTTATTTTTATTGGACACGAAAAACGTTTACGTTTCTCAAATTAAATACATTTAGGCATACCCGAGAGCACCAATACCTACCTAAACATCTTATACTTCAAGTATTCTCTTCATGCAATATCAAGACATAAAATATTGGTCCTTGTCCTCCCCTAAATTCGCAGAACACAAGACAAATAGCACACCTATTATTTTCTTTAAAAGACTTCCATCATATACCATTGTTAGCTAGTCAACCAACATATTTCCCCTTTTCCCTCCTTTATCAAACGTTCCCCCCTCCTATCTCATTATATCTTTGATCTTGGACTTTTCAAATAGTATATTTGACCACCTTTTTACATATATATAAGATAGTCTGGCCAAAGGATACATCTCTCATTCATTAATTTCATTAAAAAAAATTCAACATATCTCTTTGTTGCTTCCTTCCACATACGGTCACAAAACTCAAACCAACACAATCCCATTAAAATTTTATTTTACTAAGCATAAAAGTACCCCAAAAACTTTTTTAAAAAAAATCATCCATTTCATAACGGTAGACAATGGTGTTTGTTGAAGGTTTGAAGGCTTAGTTGGTATAAAAAAGGGGGTTTTGCAAAAGTATTTCTTGGATAATACTTGGGTCTTGTTTACTTACCATCTTTACTCATCTTCATTAAGGTCATCTAAAACCCTAATCATTTTACTACTTATGATTTCATGTGTGTATATAATGTTTATATGGCTCATCACCATTAGGGATACTTATTAACTTGTAAAATAAATTTTTACTTGATTATGTTTTATTACACTTTGTCACATGTTATATGGATATTATTACATGTTGTAATGGAAATAAATATTGTTCAAGTGTTGATTAAATCATATAAAGTATATATATAAGTTAATGGTTTAAAAAGTTACTTATATAAGTTTATGAACATGTAAAAGTGAGGACTTGTTGATCTTGTTTTCATGGACATTCTTGGACAAATATGGACTAAAGGATTTTTATATTATATACATTTAGGCATATGATATAATGACTTATGGTGGATTTGGTGGTATTTTATTATAAGTAAAAAATGTTATTAAACAATTTATATAAAGAGATATTATATATAACTAATGAAAAGGGGCTGTTTTAAATTTGGAGGTTATAAAACATAATATTTTTTGTTTTTATAATTAATACTTGTCATGATGGTTCCATAAAGGTAAGAATCGAAATCGATTTTATTACGACAAAGCTACGGCGATTACAAGTTGACGAAATTATTACTTTTATAGAATGTTTATAGTTCATCAGGACCATTTACTTTGGAAAAAATCATAAAATATATAGACTTTTAATTCCGAGAACTATGCTCGAATCGAATCGCTACAAAACGGAGCTTAAAACGAGTAATATACGTAGTTTTTAAAGTTATCGAACATTATATATAAAAGCTGAAACCGTAAACCTTCTGCATGATAATGAAACTGCGTTCTGAGGACCTTCGGGTACGAATGAGTCGAATGTTAAAACTACAAAGTTGTTCGGATCGACATTTTACCATAAACCTGCCGATTTTTTCATAATTTTCGGATGGATATTGTGATAACTTAGGACCTCTATTTCCTGAGGTGAATAGTGTTGGTTCGTTTTTAATAAAAAAATTTGCGAAACATTTTGGAAACACTTAAATAATATTTATACTTAGTTTAAACTTTATAAATATTATTTTACAAAGGCGATTAAACTGTTAAACGATTATACGAGATCAAATACATGGTATTTAATTATCAAATGCAATTTAAGCATGATTTCACAAACACAATTAGATGGTGATGTAGCTATATAGAATTATATATGGTCTTCGTCATTCAGAGTACTTAGTACTTATTCGGCTTATATCTAATTAGGTTGCTTTCCGTCTTTATCGTGACGCATTTTCTGTTATACCTCGATCATTCATTCACTCACGGTGAGTTCATAGGGGTTTACTCTACCTTTTCTTTTTATTGATTTGTCATAAACTGTTTTCGGGGTGAGAATACGTGCTTATTTTACTACATAAACTTATTGATTTCTATACGTAAGCGTTACATGATTATTTTTACTAAAGCTTGATTTGTTTACTACATGATTTGAGATCGTGAATACCTATATTTGAAACCATGAATTTTAGACATGATTGTTTTACTACGGACACAAGTGTTTACAAAGTGTATGCTATCCAGATTACTGCCTGATTATTAATGCCTAAGTTACCTTATTGCCGTGAAGTCCCTATTTATCATGAACCGTTAATTGCTATTGTAGTAAGCACGGATGTGTTGAGGATCAGATTTATCGGGGACTGACAATCCCACCTTTCATTGGGTCATAGTTGATTCACGTGCATCTTATCATGGAGACGTTGTCTCCGGGTGTTGGCAAGCATCCTATTTTTCCGATTGGGACAAAAATCTAGTTAAGGCTTCGGGGTCATGAGCTTAGTGCAATAATACAAAGTGTTGGACATGATGAATGTGTTTCTCTGTGCAATAATATATACTTAGACTTGGTGAATTTGTTTCCCTTGTCTACTTTACTTGTTTTGGACTTCGGAATACGTACTTAGTCCGCCATTACTTAAGTCTTGTGGTTCACTTTTAATACTTCTTGATTTACTGAATCACTACTTGGATTTCGGAAATAACACTTTGAAATGCCGTAACGCTACTCTTCTTCTGAAAATTTACTTAAATTATTTCAACACTGCTTTTACTTAAACATATGAATTCACCAACATTATTGTTGACGTTTTTGCGTGTATTTTATCAGGTTATTATTTTGCTAGCTGAGCATTGGGAGCATTCGAGTCGCGCGGATATATTTTTGAAGGCTTAATAACTTGAGTACCATTCGACAAACGTTTTAAACAAAATGTTTTCTATTGCATTATAATTGGGACCCTTTGTAAACTCTGATTTTAATATAACAAATGTGAAATTTATTTTAAACGTCTCTTTTGAGGTCGTTTTCTGTGACTTGTACTTTGTGCCTTGAAGTTGCACCCCAATGTTACTATTCCGCTGCCATCCGATTTTGGGGGTGTGACACAATGAAAAGTGAAGGTCTGGTAAACAACAAAGGGGTGTCTTCCAGAGAGTGTTCTAACAATCAAAAGCTGCTTGTATTGCAACTTTTGAGGGGGAGAGAACACGCTTATCAAAAGATACCCATGTGTTCATTAGCTTAAGCAAAACATAACCCTTTCACTCTCACAACCAAAACAAACAACAAAAACAATACAACCCCACCACACACAAACAAACAAATCAAACTACAAAAAAAGCCATTCATCTACACAAAACTCACGACACCTAACATCAAAAAAATCACTTATCCAAGAACTAATTCATCACCAAGAATCTCAAACCCATCAAATCCGTTCACAAGAAACCAATTTACGTAACAAATCCAACCGACTGCAGTGGGTGTGTTTGTCAATCTGGTTTGCATAGGTGATGGGGCAGGGTAGTAGTAAGTGAGATAAGAATTAGTTTCGAAATGTTGTTGAGGAGCTGATTTAAATGGATACGGGTTGACCAAGTGTTAAAGTCTGTGTGTGTGGGAATGGTTAGCTGTGTTTTGATGTAACTGATTTTAGAGTAGGCTGATGTTAATGGGGCTGATAATTGATGTTGCTAAAGGTGTAAACTCAGGGATGATAAATGGCGTATCAGTGGAATAGTTTTGATCAATCGATCGAGGAACAAAAATCTTCATCAAATATGTGAAAGATTTATTGTTGGGATTGATATTTATTGGGAGTGTGTATTTATCAGTGAATACACAAACCTGTGTGACTGATCACCACTGTGTTTGAACCCTTGAAAAACAAGATGAACCTCAACCAACCATCTGAAAATTACACATGCCTGAACCAACAACTAGGTCACTGAATGAGAGTCACCAAACACGCCAAGGCCAACTGGTTGAACTTAACTGGTCAGCCAAACCTCTAAACTTTTTCAAGAACCCGTGAGCTTACGAGCCCTCTAAGGTACCAACCCCTCTAAGGCACCAGCCCTCTGAGGTACCACGGCAACGAAACATAGAGTTTTCCGTAAACATGGGTATAAATTTGGTTGCATAGGGGTTTCGTTCATAGTTTCGGACTTAGCCTAAGATAAGCACCTGAGTCAAGTTACCCGCTGACCCGAGGTCTCTGAAGCTGAACTAGTCACCACTGAACTCAAGTTGTTCAAGCAAAGCTGAATATTAGGAATGCAACTCAGAGAATGCGGTTCAGTTTACACTTAAGGCTGATAAGAAGATTTGATGCTGGGATTATTCATTTTCAAGAAAGGCTGAAAAAGGATGCCACAGTACTTTTTAGTCGTTGAGCCCCCAAGACAGCGCCTCTGTACCAAATGTCACAAACCCATGATAGTTGATTCATAAAATGAATTCAGCGAATGAAAGTGAGTTGATCCGGTCACTGATGTAGAGAAGCTGAACCAACATCTGTCCAGTCTAGTTAGCGACATCTGAACGTTGCTGAATCTGAGGTACCCAATTGTTGCTAAACTTTCTTGTTGCTAAACTTTCAGAGACTATTTTTGTACTTGAACCTGATATTGATATCAAAAGGTTAAGTGATCTTAAATGTTTAGTCTTCTAGTATTTTGTAACTACAAAAACAAGTTAGTAAACTTAAAGTTTAGATTAATCCGAGTAAAATCAGAACAGAAAAAGGAAGAATCTCCTTGCTTTACGGCTAAAGCATCACAGATCCATGAACAGGATAGCCATAGTGTTGAAAGTTCATCAAGTGACGGTTTAACCATCGCACCAAAAAATGGTAATCAATTCACCATGCCTAACCAGCAAGAAAGAATTGGCTATTCCGGAGCAAACGACTACGGGTAAAGAATCAACAAATCCGTTAATGGCTGATAGTTTGCCAAAAACTATAGTGCCAACTAAGTTGGTCAAGCCACAAGGTTTCAACTTGAGGCCAAACATAGGTATTCAAACACCCATAAAAAATAAGGATCAAACCTTAGTATCGAAGCAATTCGAGCAAGGGATTCAATCCCTAAAAATGGTGAAAAATATCAGTGTATAAAGCCTTCAAAAATTGCTAACTCCATATGCATTTTTCGAGGGGGAGAAAGACACACTGATACGAACTTCAATGTTAATCCCTTTCATCACATCACAAATCCTCTCACTCTGAACTTCAATGCTAAACCTTTCATCACATCATAAATCCTCTCTCTCACAACAAAGAACACAAATAAAAAAACCAAAAATCAATATCTAGATTCAACACTCACAAAAATCCATCACATGCATATACGGGTATCTGGTGAATGTATGAAGCATGTAATGATGAAGCTGAGTTAACGCTGAATATAAATAATCATGGAAAATGGGCAGAAGCTCAAGGCCTAATGCATCTCTAGCGAAAAAACAAAAAACAAAAAAATCACATTCACAAAACCAACATCTAACCAAAGGACACAAACCCAAGGTATCTGAATTCGCCAGACCCGCTGAAAGATGGGTATATGGTTTAAAAATTAGTGAAAGCTGATTGGGGTACGTGAAACTTTGAAGAAACTAATAAATAAAACTATTTATTAGTAAAGCTGAATATGGGTTCCACTGAAGTGAATAGCATGGCTGAACTGTCTCCACCGAACCCGCTGAACTAGTTATTAATATGTGTTGCTAAACTAATAAAGCCTCTTAATCCTTCATATGTGAACCTCAAAGAGGTTTATTGGTATATCTTGTTCAAGGTTTAAGAGTTTATTTGTTTTGCAACAAAACAACAAAGAATTAGTATGTATCTTTTTAGTTTTTATTATTCTTTGTTGTAACTTAGTATGTAAGAAGAAGCCTTTATGCTCACTTATTGCTAATTGACTTAGGCTATATTTCTATTCAAATAGGGGAGATTGTTGGGCCAATTCAGAGCCTAATTGTCCCTTGTACATGATTTGTATGAAATATATCCTAAGTGTAAAACAAGTCGCTGAACTTAAATAAGTTCAGCGAGTCATCTTCAAGATGTTCTTCAGAGGCTAAAGAAAGTATCATCATAACCTGAGGCGGACCTCAACGAGTGAAGAAAGAACCAAGATCAGGATGATGGAGTCATTGAGTATTGGCAAATGGCTTACTGACTCCCGAAGACCATCTCTGAATGAAGTCTGAACATATTGGCGGTAACTTACTTTTAGCAAAAAGCAGTAGACAAAAGGTATAAGTGGGGGCTTGTACTTTATTAAAGGTTGCGTAAAGAAAGACAAGAAAAGACAAGAGTGGTTACCTTGACTTTAATGAAGCTTCACATGTAAGCTTCACTTTCCCACTATATATATGTGACTTCTTGTATAGAGATGGTTAATGATTCTTACACAGAAAACACACAATGTAATATTATAGTGATAGGGTTCTCTTCCCATTGGTTCATGAGCAAAGCTATGAACAATGGGAATTTTATTTGTCATTCAATATCCCGGTTGTTGGTTCGCAAACAACCGGGTGCACTTGTAAATCTTTGATTCATTTCTAATAAGATTTATAAACATTGAAAAGTACAAATGATGATATTAGTTAGCCAAATGGGTTTCGTGGTGATATGATCAGATATTACACGATTGTCAAGGACCAACAAGTTATGTATTATTGTAAATTACGTGTGATGTATTATACATAAGGCAACCACATATAGTAATGATATAACAATGTGCAAATCGAGGCAAGAGCCAAGAAGTTTTACACGACGAGTAATGAGCGTCGTTAGTTATTATCTAATAATTGATGTAATGTTTTAATTTCAGTTTCATTACATGTTTTTTTATATGTTGTTTGCAACATGTTAAGAATTTATGCTAGAGTTAAAGTATCGCATGTTTACCACCGTTTGCTATTACATTTTGATCTTTTCACGTTACACGAAAGACTTATCACAATATCACATATCGTTAATTATTTGCCGCTAGGAATTTGCGTTGCTATGCACGGGTACTCGTCTAGTATCTTATAATGAACATATACTTAATTTGGAGTATTCAAGAACTCGACCAAGTTAGCAAAAACCGAACATAGAATCGTAACATACACACAAAAAAAAGAAGAAAAAAAAGGAAATGAATATTATCAGAAAAATCCAAGGATCTTGTATCTACGGATCTACCGATATATAACTGGTTCATAAACCAAAATATCGTAAGTTCAAAATATAGATCAAAACATGATATAATATTTAAACAAACGTGGTTATATTGGTCTTTCAAAACAATTTTAAAGGAGGAACAAATGAATAAAAAGCTTTATCAAAAAACCTTCACCGTTTACTGCTTTACTATGCGTTATTATGTTACTTCTATGTGATCAATTAGGGTAGAGCTCATTTTACTAGGTGTTATTATGTTACTTCTAATGTGATCAATTAGGGTAGAGCTCAGCGCCTCAGCCCAATCAAAGAGAGTAACCACAAAATAAGCCCACTTAATTAAAGCACATAGCTCGACCTTATACTAGCCTGTCGTTTATCAACCATTCACTCATTCAGCGTTGATTCAACTGAATCAGCTAGGACCGGAAGTGGGTGGGTTTGAGAAAAGAAAACTGGTTTTGAAAACATTCATAAGGGTGTCTTTTTCTAATACTTTCTTATTTTTCTAAGAGGATAAACTCCTTGCTTTAAGTGTTTAAACAAGTTTTGAAAACTCAAGCTTCGCTATAACGAGTTTTGTTAAAAAAAATTGTTTAATATCACAAGTTGATAATTGTTTTTAAAAAGTTTTTGAAGCTTACGCTTTGCTGCTGTGAGTTTTAACCTGTGTTGTTGAGGAAAAGCATTTTAGAAGTTTATGTACTGAAGTAATGTTATGAAGCTTAATGGATGTAGTCTTTTGAGTTCAAAGGAAATGCAAAATCTGATATCATACATCCTATGTTTAGACGAAATGAAACATTTAATTTCGTACATATCGATATAGGAACACAAAAATTAATAGACATTAACAGCTTGAGAACCACCCCTAATTTTCAATAGCTATTTGCGCAGCCTGACAAACCAAGGGACGGCTATGATGCTTTTGCAATTCATATGCTAAGCATGCATAAATTTTACACTTAGGCGTCTCAGTTATGTGGTTGCTATAGAAGAAATAGCAAGAACAATAAAACATAACCTAAATCCACATATTTTATGTCGTTTCAGTTTCAGACCGACAAAAAGTCGAGATCGGTGATAAGATGGATATGCACAAAGAACAACAGGAAATAAAAGAGGACGCGACGAAAAATAATTTGCACCAAATTACTTGTCACAACATTTCCCACATCCTTCTTTGGTAGGTAGTGTTCTATCAACGATCTAGGCTTTTTATCGATCTGAATATGGCAACACACAAAATACAGTCTACGTTAATATAATTAGTAGCAAAAGTAGTCGTGTTATATCCTTCAATAAAAAAACTAATAACAAAAATATATATAGTATCTATAAGCAATTCGTGATAGGTTTCCAAATTCTGACGGTGAGATTTAAGTTTCATATTCTTTAGCAGATTCCCGGTGTCTAGAGTTCCTATCATGTTATTTGTGACGTGGATAACCGCGTCGATAACGTACATATTTTTGTTATTAACTCTTATATTGAAGGATGAAAACCGACTAATTATGCTATAAGCTAACTAAACGCAGCGATAAAATATTTTCAATGTATTTTAGGCAAGTGATGTATACCTAAAAAAGCTGAGAACGTGGTTTCATATTCTTTAGCAGATTCTCGGTGTCTAGAGTTCCTATCATGTTTTGTGACGTGGATAACCGCGTCGATAACCTACATATTTTTGTTATTAACTCTTATATTGAAGGATGAAAACCGACTAATTATGCTATAAGCTAACTAAACGCAGCGAGAAAATATTTTCAATGTATTTTAGGCAAGTGATGTATACCTAAAAAAGTTAAAAATGCAGGGAACCAACCGTCAAAGGCACCATAAAAAAATATCGAAAAAAACGGAAACCATGTCAATGAACAAAGGAATGTATAATCAATTTTGCCATTTCCAAGCCAAGATACGAATGCCAGCAAACCATATTCAAATAAAACAAAAATGCAACAAACCTGATATCGGTTTAGATTCAAACATTATACCTTATAGCAAACTCGTCACACAATACCTAAAAATCATATTCAAACATCCCAAATAAGTAACAAAAAAATATATAAAAGCCAACCACAATGGTTGAATATAAAAATTAACATACCTGATTTAACATCTTTATTCTCCGGATCATAAGCGGCTCGGTTTAAAAGATCGGCTTTACTCGTCGTATCACTAATGAAAAGTAGTCTTCGCGCACACATATTGTTTAATAGTCGTTTTGCCCTTCATTTCACGACATGAGGCTCAGATTAGAGCTTAAGAATCAGAAAAAATGAAAACCCGCCATGGATTCAAACCTAATCGGTTACCTCGCCAAGCCACAGACGTTCACAATTATAATCGAACTTGCGTGTATTCAACAACCTCTTATAGTCAATTTCTCCATTGTTCGCATCCTATAAAGAGGCAATGTGAGGCTAGCCCATTTCTCCTGGGTCCACAGAGACAACTTATGAGCTTATTTGACACACCCAACTTCGACAGTAACGAATTTTAAGCAGAAACGACAACAACTATATCAACAGAAAAAGAAGGTTAACCCGCCATCGCTGCAAATTTAGTAACTTGCACCACCAAGATGCGGATAGCCTCAATTCTATCCATTTGCCACATACAATAACTTACTGGCAACTCATGACCAAACCTTAACTAACTTTTCTTTCAGCTTATTTTGCAGCTTATGAGTTTATTTGACACGACATCCCACACACAAAACTCCCAACAAAGCAACCTTCACGCACACATAATTTTTCAATAATGAAGGCACGCATATTTTTTTAACAACTGCTTTGCCCTTCAGTTCATGGTATGAGGCTCATATTAAAGCTTAAGAATTAAAAAAAAGTTAACATCCGACATGGCTACAAACCTAATAATTTGCCTCGCCAAGACATAGACGTTCACAACTTTAAGCGAACGTGATCGTATTCATCACAGCCTAGCTTATTTGCCACACCCAAATCCCAAACTAACGAATTTTAAGCAAAGACCACAACAAAAATATCAACAGTAAAAGAAGGGTTAACCCACCATGGCTGTAAATTTAGTAACTTGCCCCGCTAATATGTGAACACCTAATGAGAGAAACCTTTTGGAGAAACAACAAATGGAAACTCCACAATTATATACCCACCAAGAACCCAAAATATATTGTTGGTGCAACATTGACTAGGATCTCCTTTATGTTTTAACGATGAAAAATAAATGTTCGCAAAACGTAAAATAACAAACGATAGCCAAAATCCAAAAAATAAATTCAGGAATCTAGCGCGATGGGCATGCGTCAGCGCGTGGCCAGCGCGCCATTCGCGAACTTCGTTTTTACGGATTTTGCAATGTCGACTTTCCTCTTACCCGACACATGTGGAAACTTCAATAAAGGTATGTACATGATATTTGATCATTTAGGAACACTCGAAATGAGGTTTAGACTTAGAGAAGAGCACAAACAAATCCTCCCGTTTTGCTATAACGATAACTCAAATATTTACCAGTCGCCTCTAGCCAAGGCCGAGACTTTTTTCTAAACCTAGTATGATTATGTTTTCAACATACCAACAAGCAAAAGTATTCATTTGACCTTAATCTGGATTTATGTTATTCCTAATCACGTAACGGTTTTTACTCTATTATTGGTCAAACTAAGTCAAAGGTCACTTTACGTAAACGCATCCTTTCCCGTTATGGGATATGCTTTACTTAAGATGTAAATCACTTAGCTTTTTTTGCATCAAGATGATTACTGATCAAATCCATTGTTGATTATCATAGATTAAAGTCTAAATGACTAATTGAGTTTGTGGTATTTGGAAGTTAATCATACTTTGACTTTTCTTGCTTCCTTACCCATAAATGTTTTTACAAACTTACATGTATTCCTCACATGTACAAGTCCACACTTCTTCTATACAATCCTACAACCCACTCTTCCTAATCACTTATTTATCTTCTTACCCAACAAGTGATTTCATCTTTTCCACTCACACTCCTTAAACATCTTCTTCCTAAACAATCCCATAATCACATTTTTCCAATCTTTTCTTCTCTTATTGGCAATGTGATTATTAACCCAAATCAATCCTTTGATTACACCCTCATCTTCATTATTCATCTTTGAGGGGGAGTTAGACGAACCTCTTTGGGAAGCTACAGGGATCGAGTTCATGCACGACTACGAGATTCTTGACTCCCCACGAGCCGTAGTGTTCAGAGATAAGTATGGAATGCAGATGATCATGCGCTTCAACGAAATCCACAAGTTCAGTGATGGGACTCTACAACAAATTGATGAAGCTTTAGACTATCAGGTCAAGGAATTCAGAGTTAACAAAGTCAATCCGGGGTTAAAAACGAGGTTCTGGACCACGAATGATGTGATCAAGAGCAAGCAGTTCATGTTTGCTATTTAGAAGAGGTTAAAGCTCAGAAGAATCTTCCAGAACTTGGAGAGCTTTGTTGGTGGAAGAATACGAGAAGGAGACTACAGACTTCTTCAGAGAACAGAATGATGACATCTTCTCTATAACTTTTAGTACTTCTTGTGTGGTATAATTGTAACATATTGTTAATATTGTACATTATTAGTAGTGATTGGCAAGGTGACTCTAATAGACCCTCAGTTATTGAGGGGGAGCTGTTCCTTTATTAATATACACTTAATCAGACCATATTTTCTCCCAATTTTTCTAACTTATTTAAATCAATTGAGATCTAAAATCTCAACGGGTTTGAAATTTTTGATCGGGGGAGAGAATGTGATTTAAATATGCAAATCTGATAACAACGTGATCTTTTGAACTCATTAATATGCTCTCCCATATGTGCTAAACTCTTTATGTTAGGATTAAGAAAAAGACTCGGTCACCCCATGCTTTCTTATATTTAGCATAGCTCATAGTTTTTATTAGTAAT
>BQNB010105656.1:9560-23556 GCA_026074375.1 Tanacetum coccineum
TTATTTTTGAAGCAATTTGATCACACCTTCTTAAGGCGATTTGATCATTTTAATTAAATAATTTCATTTACTTAAATTGAAACAAAGACACCTCAAAAACACTTAAAACAACAACACAATAACAAAACTCCCACTAATTATTTAAACGATCTTATAATATCATTTCACACATCAATCAATTCAAAATGTCTATAATGGCAGAGAACTTTATTGCAGCAAGAGCTAATAACCGTGCTCCCATGCTCGAAAAGAGTCAATAAAACTCTTGGCAGAGTCGTATGCTACACTATATAGGAGGCAAGGAACATGGTAAAGAGCTTTATGACTCAGTCATCAATGGTCTATTTCAGTTTGGAACGGTCAAAGTACCTGCCACTCCAAATACACCTGCATTCACAAGAGAGAGAACTTTAGATGATCTCACAGACAAAGAGAGGATACGTAAAGCATGTGACATAAGAGCAACTAATATTGTACTTCAGGGTCTACCACCAGATGTTTATACTCTTGTGAATCATCACACAGTTGCTAAGGAGATTTGGGACAGAGTCAAGCAACTTATAGAAGGTATAGAACTCTCACTGCAATCAAATTTGTATAATGAGTTTGATTGATTAACATCTGAGAAGGGAGAAACAATTCACTCGTATTACTTGAGTTTTGCCCAGCTGGTTAATGACATGAACACGATTGGGATGACTATGAAAAAACTTCAAGTTAATACTAAGTTTGTGAAAAACCTTCAATAGAAATGGAGCAAGTTTGTTACTGATGTCAAATTAGCAAAGGATATGCATGAGTCAAGCTTTAATCAGCTATATGCATATCTAAGTCAACATGAGTTCCATGCTAATAGAGTTCGTAAGATGAGACAACGATTTATTGATCCTTTTGCCTTGGTTGCTAATACTTACAACATACCTTCATACTACAACAATCATCAACCTCAGTACAATCTACTTTAGTACAATCAACAGTCTTCAACAATTCTTCAAAACCACCAATTCTACACATATCTTCCACAACCACAATCATATGAAGTACCAGTTCATCAGCAATCATACGATGCACCAGTTGTTCATCAAGCACTAGTGGTTCATCAATAATCATACCAAGCACCAGCCGTTCATCAACAATCACTAGCAGTGTTTTCACAACTTGATTAAGATCTTGCTGTACCATCATTTATTCCCACTGATGATCCAATTTCCAGTCTCAACAAAGCAATGGTATTCATCAGCACTTTATTTGTCTCATGATATCTACCTGCCAAAAATTAACTCAGGACTTCGTCCAATCCAAGGAACCAAGCCACCATTCAAGACAGCAGGGTTATGGTGCAGAATGTGCAAGGATGACAGAATTAGGGTTATGCAAGTAGTGGAGAAACGGGTAATGCTACTGGAACAGAGGCTAACAGAAATATGGGAACTACTACAACAAATCAATCAAAGCTCAATCAATGTTACAACTGTAAGGGTGAAGGTCATATGGCAAGACAATGTACTCAACCAAAGAGGCCAAATATGTAACACCCCAATTTTGATAAATATAGCAGCGGAAGCAAATCTGGGGTATTACTTTATGAAGAGGCCAAAGATGTAACACCCCTATTTTGATAAATATAGCAGCGGAAGCTAATCTGGGGTATTACTTCATGAATCACAGACACAATCATAGAAAATGACTCAAAAGAGACGTTTTTAAAAGATACGTTATCATTCATTTAAAATCAGAGTTTTACAAAGGCAGGTCCCAAAATCTAGAAACATAAATTATGAATGATAACAGGTTTTAGCCATCTTCAAGTCCATGCCACTCTATCCTATAAGTTGCTCAATTGCCTGAGATAAACATGCTAAAAAGGATCAACACAATGGTTGAGTGAAATTCATAGGTTTATGGTAAATAGTTTGAATACAAATTATAGTGTAACATTTGCACAAGCATAATTATTATGGAAAACAGTATTATTATGGAAAACAACATTATCATGGAGAACAACATTATTATGGAGAACAGTTGAATGCAAGTCATCATAATGGTAATAATTGCAACGAATACAATTATCATGGAAAAATGGTAACATTATTATTGCATCTAAGCTCATGACACCAATACGTTAACAAGGAAAGTCACCATAGTGACATTGGTTGAGGAACAAATGTCCCCGTGGAAAAGGTAACTTGCCAAGGTTACCCATTAGGTCAAATATAGTGCGTTTGGCTACCCTATGAATGGGTATACAAACGGGAGTCGTCACCCCCAATAGATCTATTCATAATATTCGCGCTCACTCGTAAGCAATTAATGGTTCATGATATGGAAATAATGGCACTGGAAGCTACTTAGGCAATAATATATCTGGATAGCATACAAAAAACACTTGCATTCATGGTTTATACGGGTTTATAAAGTATTCAAAAGATTGAAATGTGAGGTTATGAACTCATTAAGTCTTTGAAAAGTAATCACATTGTTATAAGATAAACGAGTATGTAAAAGAGTTTATAAATAAGCATGTATCCCCCTCGCGGGTTTATAAAACATGTAAATAAGTAAAGGCGAGGTTATGAACTTCACTAAGTCTTTGAAAAGTAATCACATTGTTATAAAATAAGTATGTAAAAGAGTTTGTAAATAAGCATGTATCCCCCTCGCGGGTTTATAAAACATTCAAAAGATTAAAAAGCGAGGCTATGAACTCACCTTAACAGGGAAATCTGATTAACGGCAAAAGTATATCAAAGGAAAGGCGTCTGTATGGTAGTACGACGTTATCTACTCGGGCGGAAAGTATATCAACTTGAAAGAAAGCAGCTTCGTCACGTAACCTGGGATAATATGTCGAGTCTTAGGAAGATTGTACTCTAGAACTTTGGTTCTAAGAGTTTAATATTGTTATGAGTTTGATTGGAGATTTTGGAATTATTGTATCACCGTTCGGGCCATCATAATTCAGAGGTCATTCAGTAAACGTTTGAGGAGCTAGGGCACTTTAAATCATAAACCCAACAACTCAGTCAGAACGTAATACCAAGATGAAACCCCTTAATATGAAGCTCCCTAGTATTGTGGTACGATATAGATTCGGGACAGGATTTTTAAAAGCATATCGATGATGAATTATATAATAGTTATAACATAATCGGTTTTAAGCGTTTTGTTCAATAACTGGAAATGATAAGCACGTCAAGCGTTAATTAAAGTTATGTCTTATAAGGTTTTGAACACATTTTTACACTTTTTCAAAATGTTACATTTTAGACCCTTAAGAATGAAAAATGGCAAAATATACCCTTGGAGTTTTCACTTTTACAAGTTTGGTCCTTCTAGTTTAAAAGATGTACAAAGTAAACCTTGTACTTTGGAAAGTGACATAATAGACCCCTATAGTTATAACTTTAGATATGGCAAAAGAATCCTTGTACTTTATAAGTTTTCATAAAAGTTACGTTTATACCCTTGCATGAAAATAATTTACAAAATAAGTCCAAAATCCATAATAATGAAATTTTTCAACATGAAAAGTAATATGCAGGTGATAGCTTAATAATATAAGCTAAAATGTGATGTTTTAACGTAATTAAAGTTTAAATTCATGATTTGTTAAGCCAAAAATCAAAACGGGTCGAATTAGGGTTTTAAAACAAAAACACGTAGGTTTTTAATTCAAATTTTATCAAGACTATATAAAGTGATTATAATATCATTAGTTAAGCTTATTGAATATGCCTTATAACTTTAGTTTTACATTTTTTAGCTTATAGATTAAAGGAAAAAACGAAATTAGTGTTTTGTGAGTTCATTTTGGAACAAAAGTCAAGCACGGTGATTGTTAAGTTTTAAAGCTTGTAACAAGTGTATATTTCATGATCATATATAACATTATAAGGTTATGGAATAGAAGGGATAGCTTAAAGAACTGATTTAGCTTGTTGGATTCAAAAATGGGTCCAATGGGTTGTTTTAGCTTACGTACGATAGTAAAACCACTTACTTGGGCTTCAAGACTTGGCTTCTTTACTTTGTTTCTTCTCTTGGGACTCTTAGAACTTCTCTTGATCAGACTTGGATCACCATTGATGGTTTAGAAAGAATATGTAAAGGTGTGAGTAAATGAGGAGGGGTGCGAGTCCTTTTATAGGCTCGTTTGGACTTGGAGGCCAAGGAAAGGAGTGAAAGGTGTCTCATTTATGGAGGGGCTGACTTGGGGGAGCTATAAGGGTGAGTATGGTAGGCTATGATAGTAGCTAGGATGAGTTGGAGGGTGTTTGTGGAGGTAAGGTGGCCGCGAGTGAGATTGAGCAACAAGGGAGGTATGTCGCCAATTTTCTAGCCAAGAAATGGTTGAAGTATCTTGGTAAGCTGCTTAGAAGAGAAGTAGCATGATCACCAAGGTGCTTGTTTGCAAGATTAACTTTTAAAATGGGTTAAATTAAGTAAATGGGTCGTATTTTACAATTGGGGTTCGTTTAGGGTTTTCTTGGTTTAATGCTTGTCCATTGTTGTTATAATGAAGATATAGTGATGAAATGTGATTTTTAAAGTTGTAAATTATATATTTATAACTTATTTGAGTAGTGTTTACTTAGAAAAACGGAGGTAAAATGGCTATTTTGGATATTGTGCATTAATGACTTGTACATTATGCTTTAAAGGACTTGTACCTTATTTTGAAAGGAATGTATATTCAAATGCGATGTTATATCACTTTTAACCTGAGCTTAGAATACCTATACATTCATCTTGGATATTACATGTACCCAAAATTAGGTTTAGGCATAAAATGTCTAACGGTTGTTTAAGCTCATTTGGTATTATCGTCGTGAGAACTTTGTTAAATGAATAACGTATATGATAAAATGGATATTAGATTGTTGACTTGACATATTATGACATTTACTTGATGTAAACATAGATAGAATAGGCATAGGTCATTGCGTGAACTCGTTTACTTTAGAAATGTAAATTATGTTACGTAATGAAATGAAATGAAATGAAATTTTATTCTCGTGAAAAAGTAGTACTTAACATAGTGAGTAGATATTACATTGATGAAATACTGGAAAATTACGGGTTGTTATAGTCTCTACCCCTTATAGAAATCTCATCCCGAGATTTAAATGAATGTTAAAGTGAGATTAGGTAATAGATAGGAATACTTAGTACGAACTTGATTTTCATGTTAGGCTAATCAAGGTTACAAGTTCACGTGATGCATTTATAATTATGTTGCGCACCATAATTATAATTGCCTCCTTTCACACTTCTTACTACTTCCAAAAATTACACCTCTCTATATAACTTGGTAAAAAATAATAAAGTTATAATATTACTAGTAATCTGGTAAGGAGAATTTCTTACATACACTGCTTGGGGAAATGGAGTAGCACGGAGGATATTGATGGCAAAAAAAAAGTAGTTATAGTTAAGGTTTTACCCTTATTCTCTATAACTATGAGCTCTGATACCACACTGTAACACCCCTATGTTTATAAATATATAGAAAACGACTCAAAAGAGACGTTTTTAAAAGATACGTTATCATTCATTTAAAATCAGAGTTTTACAAAGGCAGGTCCCAAAATCTAAAAACATAAAGTTTGAATGATAACAGTTTAGCCATCTTCAAGTCCATGCCACTCCATGCCATAAGTTGCTCAATTACCTGGAATAACTGCAAAAGAAGTGATCAACAAAATGGTTGAAGTGAATTCAGTATTTTATGGTAAATAGTTTGAATACAAATTATAGTGAGCACAATTATTATGGAAAACAGTATTATTATGGAAAACAACATTATCATGGAGAACAACATTATTATGGAGAACAGTTGAATGCAAGTCATCATAATGGTAATAATTGCAACGAATACAATTATCATGGAAAAATGGTAACATTATTATTGCATCTAAGCTCATGACACCAATACGTTAACAGGGAAAATCACCGTAGTGACATTGGTTGAGGAACAAATGTCCCCGTGGAAAAGGTAACTTGCCAAGGTTACCCATTAGGTCATGGATAATATTGCGTTTGGCTTACCCCCTATGAATGGGTATAACAACAAGAGTCTCACCCCGCAAAAGATCTATTTCACAATATCGCGCCTCACACTTTCGAAACAATAAGTTTCATGATATGGAAATAATTGCACTAGAAGCTACTTAGAGGCAATAATATAATCTGGGATAGCATACAGAAAACATTGGCTTTTCATGGTTTATACGGGTTTATAAAGTATTCAAAAGATTGAAATGTGAGGTTATGAACTCATTAAGTCTTTGAAAAGTAATCACATTGTTATAAGATAAACGAGTATGTAAAAGAGTTTGTAAATAAGCATGTATCCCCCTCGCGGGTTTATAAAACATGTAAATAAGTAAAGGCGAGGTTATGAACTTCACTAAGTCTTTGAAAAGTAATCACATTGTTATAAGATAAACGAGTATGTAAAAGAGTTTGTAAATAAGCATGTATCCCCCTCGCGGGTTTATAAAACATGTAAATAAGTAAAGGCGAGGTTATGAACTTCACCTGATAGGTAGTTGTAATAAATATTCCAAAATGAAAGCTGATGACCTTATCGCAATCTTAACAGGGAAGGTTGATATAACAAAATGATAGTAAACAACCACGTCACGCAACCTGAGTAAATATGCCAAGTCTTAGGAAGATTGTACTCTAGAACTTTGGTTCTAAGAGTTTAATATTGTTATGAGTTTGATTGGAGATTTTGGAATTATTGTATCACCGTTCGGGCCATCATAATTCAGAGGTCATTCAGTAAACGTTTGAGGAGCTAGGGCACTTTAAATCGTAAACCCAACAACTCAGTCAGAACGTAATACCAAGATGAAACCCCTTAATATGAAGCTCCCTAGTATTGTGGTACGATATAGATTCGGGACAGGATTTTTAAAAGCACATTGATGATGAATTATATAATAGTTATAACATAATCGGTTTTAAGCGTTTTGCTCAATAACTGGAAATGATAAGCACGTCAAGCGTTAATTAAAGTTATGTCTTATAAAGTTTTGAACACATTTCTACACTTTTTCAAAATGTTACATTTTAGACCCTTAAGAATGAAAAATGGCAAAATATATCCTTGGATTATAAACTTTTACGAGTTTGGTCCTTTTAGTTTAAAAGATGTACAAAGTAAACCTTGTACTTTGGAAAGTGACATAATAGACCCCTATAGTTATAACTTTGATAAAATGACATTTTCAGCCCTTTTAGTTATAAGTTTCAGAAAGTTACGATATATACCCCTTGCATGGAATACTTTTGCAAAACAAATCCAAAACGCCATGCAAGCTTATTTTAAGATTCCAAATGATATTTGCAGGTGATAGCTTATTAATATAAGCTAAAATATGAAGGTTTAACGTAACAAAAGTTTAAAATAACGATTCGTTAAGCTAGAAATCAAAACGGGTCGAATTAGGGTTTTAAAACAAAAACGACTAGATTTTAAATACAAATTCCTCAAGACTTATAAAGTGGGTTATTATAAATGTTTAGATAAGCTTAATTAATAATAAATTAACACTTAGTTTACCATTTTAGCTTATAGATTTAAGAAAAACACGAAATTAGGGTTTCGTGAGTTCGTTTTGGATCAAAAGTCAAGAACGAATGATTTTTAAGTTAAAAGCTTGTAACAAGAGTATATTTAGGATCATATGAACATTATAAGAGTTATAGAACATAATGGGAGCTTATAGAACCTGATTTGAGCTTGTGGATTCGAAAATGGGTTGAATGGGTAGTTTTTGCATACGTACGCCTAGTAACGATCTTCCATGGCTTCAAGACTTGGCTTCTTTACTTTGTTTATGCTCTTGGGACTCTTAGAACTTCTATTGATCAAACTTGGATCACCATTGATGGTTTAGAAATAAGATGTGACAGTGTGAGTAAATGAGGAGGGGTGCGAGTCCTTTTATAGGCTCGTTTGGACTTGGAGGCCAAGGAAAGGAGTGCAAGGTGTCTCATTTCTGGAGGGGCTGACTTGAGGGAGCTATAAGGGTGAGTATGGTGGGCTATGATAGTAGCTAGGATGAGTTGGAGGGTGTTTGTGGAGGTGAGGTGGCCGCGGGTGAGATTGAGCAACAAGGGAGGTATGTGGCCAATTTTCTAGCCAAGAAATGGTTGAAGTAGCTTGGTAAGCTGCTTAGAAGAGAAGTAGCATGATCACCAAGGTGCTTGTTTGCAAGATTAACTTTTAAAATGGGTCAAATTGCAAGAAAAGTGTTCGCGGGTTCATAAGGGCACGAACTAGGGTTTTTGGCTTGGATTTCGAGTGCATTAGAGATATAAGGGTGGATTAATGTTTGTAAGGTTTATACTAAGAGTTATTTACACAATTCGATTTATGGTTCGGGTTTAAAATGGGTGAAAATGAGTAAACGGGTCGTATTTTACAATTGGGGTTCGTTTAGGGTTTTCTTGGTTTAATTCTTGTCCATTGTTGTTATAATGAAGATATAATGATGAAATGTGATTTGTAAAGTTGTAAATTATATATTTACAACTTATTTGAGTAGTGGTTGAGGTTTAAAAATGTGTAAAATTGAGATAACGGGTCTTGGTTTTAAGAAACTAGCTCGGTTTAAGGGTATCTAGGTTTCATTTCAATAAATCTTATATGAAATGAGAAAGATAATGGAATGTAAATGAAGTGTATTGAGTGCTTGTAACTTGTACTTAATAGATTGTACAAGTTTACTTAGAAAAACAGAGGTAAAATGGCTATTTTGGATATTGTGCATTAATGACTTGTACATTATGCTTTAAAGGACTTGTACCTTATTTTGAAAGGAATGCATATTCAAATGAGATGTTATATCACTTGTACATAAGCTTTGATTACTTGTACATTCATCTTGGATAGTTACATTACCTAAAATTAGGGTTTAGGCATAAATGTTAACGTTTAAGCTCATTTGGTATTTATCCCGTCGTGAAAACTTTTGTTTATATGAATAACGTATATGATAAAATGGATATTAGGATTGTTGACTTGACATATAGGACATTTATACTTGATGTTAAACATAATAGAATAGGCATAGGTCATGCGTAAACTCGTTTTTTTTAGGGGTGGGATGGGGAGGAGGGGGGGGTGGAGACTAAAGGGGGCTTCTTAATTCACCTGACAATTATGTTAAGTAAATGAAAAGAAATATGAAATTTTATTCCCGTGAAAAAGTAGTACTTAACATATTGAGTAGATATTACATTGATGAAATACTGGAAAATTACGGGTTGTTATATTCTATACTGGATTAGACATCCCTACCCGCAGAGTGCTCGACTCTAAAGGATTCGTTCCTCTGATGACACCAACTCAAACCCTTATATCAATACAAGTCATGACAGATGATGTTTGTCTAAATACGTATCAAATAAATAACCCTCAAATGTATAATATATATAATACATATACGTATACGTAAGCAAAGTATCATACAAATTATTCTTAGGAAAGAATAATAAGTAATTAACACGGGTAGCGTTCTCCTCGGTGAGAGGTGAATGGAAATTCACGTTTATGTCGAGAATCGAGCTTGATTATCATAAAAGATTTGGGGTTTGGTTTCTAATTCTAGCAACGCAAATGGAAAATAAATTAAAGGCACACTGATCTAAAAAGGCACAATTAAAACATTAAGCATTAAAATGATAACGAGAATTTTAAAAAACGCGACTAAAACCTAAATTATCAAATTTTAACCCTAAAAATGCAAATTTAATTTCTAACTGTCCTAAATGACTAAAAATAATTTTAGAAAAAAGAATAATATTTTTTTTACTTTTATTTTATTTATTATGAATAAAAAACAGTTTTAATCTAAATTAAATATTAAAAATAGTAAACTAATTATTAAAATTCTGGAAAAATTACAGAAAATACTTTAATCTAATATTAATGTAAGAAAAATAAAAACTGGAAATAAGCTAAACGGAATAAGCTGATAAAAAGCAAATAAGCCTAATAAGCTAAAACTGAAAGTTTAGGTTAAATATTAAAGGGTGCAAAGTAATAATGAAAAAGTCCCCAGGGCGAGAAGGTAGTTGTTGTTGGGTTAAAGTGTTGGTGTGTAAGGGGAGGTCACAAGGTTCGAAAGCCTGTGACTTCCTATTAATGAAAACATTTTTTTTGATTTTTCTTTTGGAAAAGCTATAAATTAAGCTAAAACTAACAACTTTAATAAATGGACTTATTATTGAAACTTATTAAAAAGCTAGAAAAAGCAATTAAAGTGACAGATTTTAGTATTTTCTTTTTACTTTTAGTTAAGACTGTTTTAGAAATAATAAGCTTAAAAATGACCAATAAGCTAAAAACAATCATATAAGCTAGAAACAGACCTAATACTAAACTTAAAAAGCAATTCTAAACCACAAATAAGCAAAATCAAATAAGCTAGAACATCAAAAAGCAGTTACACAATTTAAGTAAAAATGTTAAGAAAAAGACTCAAAGGCAGTTTTAAAAGCTAGATTTACAGAGCTTAAGCTATAAGCCATAAGCTAATACCAAAAACAGATAAATCATATACAACAAAGAACTAGAATAAGCCAGAAATAAACACTTAAGTACACTAAATAAGCTAGATAAAGGCTAATGAAAAAGCAGATTTAAGTAGATTACTATGTTTTTGGTTTTTTTTTAAGTTTTTATAAAAGCTAAAGGGTTACTTGCAGGCCTAAAAACAAGCTAGCAAATGAAGATAAAAACTCAAAATAAGCTCAAACAGATAAAATTTGGACTATAATCTATCTATGCCATGATTTTCAGAACTTAAAACACACTTATACTATTCTAAATTCATGATTCAAAAGTGACTCTCAAGCTTTGAGAACTAGTGTGCAATGACAGATCCGGTAAGAAATTTTGATGCCAATGAAACAGAACTTTTTAGACACTTTAAAACATAACTCAAATGAACCTTATGACTCCTTTTAAACATCTAGAAACTTGGATCAAATGCTTGATCAAATTCTAGCAGATTTGAGACTTAGAAATCTTCACAGACTTGAAAACCTTTTATGAAAACTTAAGCTATAATCAAAACTTGATCCAAACTTAATGAAACTTAATCTAAACTGGTTTTATTATGAATCTAAATTGACCTTGAGAACTAAATGATGCAAAAACAGATTATACCTATGAAAATTTTACTTATGCCAAACACTCCTTAATATTTCCAAAATCTACTAAACCTTAAAAAACAGATGGAATTAAGCTTTGATTTCAGAAAAACAGATGATTAACTAAGTATTATAAGCACTAATGAACAATAATCAACCACTAATAAGCACTTTGACAATAAGTAATCACAATTAGCAGTTTTAATGCTAAAATAGGCAGATTGTATGAGAACACTTAAACTAAAACATATAAGCTGAAAACCATATCTAAAAAACATTAACAAGTAACAATAAGCATTATTAAGCAGGAAAAAGCACAAAGAATAAGCTGGAACAGATAAAGCTATAAATAAGCTATAAAATTGAAAAGTGACACTTACAACTCTCCCTTGCTTAAAACAGGGATATCAATGCTCTATGAGCTTATCTAACAAGCTCCAGCTTGTTTAGAACAAGCTGGTGAGGTCCATAAGCCCGTCCAATATTGGCTTATCATCCAAAAAGCAGCTTAGGTATTATTTTGAGTGGAATTTAATGAAACAGTAACAACAAAATTTTAAGAGCTTGTTTTGCTTATTTAAATGACTTGTAAAAACAGATTAAAGCTTTTAAGTAAAGACAAGATCAAATTGGAAATAAGCTAAAATTTTCATTAATATAAAAAAGAAGTTACAAGGCTTGAAAGTAGAATACAATGAAAGAAATAAGCAGTAAAATAAGCAAAACTAAACTACTCCTAAAACTAATCTTACACTAGATGATTTTACAAATGAAGAAATCCTATTCTATTTATAGAGAAGCCATGGGGGCTTAGGTGTGTTTCTTGTGTGAGGAGCTCATAAGCTTTTCATCTTAGCCTTCCATTTCAAACCGCCTTAATCTCTAATCCATCTGAGCCCTTGATTTGATGTGACGTCTCATCCACCAATCATATGCTCAAGGATCGCCAGCGTGTCATTCGTTGGTGTCAGAACTTATGACAGGCTTCTAGAAACAAAAGGGATGTGTGGGTGATTGAGAGGGGTGGATTTAATTTACCCTGTGTTGCGTGTTATACTGTGTGTAAAAGTGATGGAGGGAAAGAAGATGCACAGTATTTCTTTATTGACCCGTTTGACCCTTAGTTATAAACTTTGAATTGATTTTGAGCCAGGGTTATAAAATTGGGGTTGGGCTTGATATATGGGTTTAGGATAATGGATTTGGATTTATAAAAGGGTTTAAGTGGATTTTGATTTTAGACATTGTATTTTATAAAAGTCTAAGTGTATTACACATATTAATGGGTTAACCCGGCCTATAAAACAGGTACGGGTTGGCCCATTAAATATGATTATGCCTTAGGCTTTGCTTTTTCGCGCTCTTTCCATTTTCGTGCTCGGTTTTGTCCGCTTTGCTTCGTTTTTGTCCTTTTTACTAAATATTCGTACATGCAATACACAAATTACAAAATACACATATACAATGCATTTCTCATGTATTTCTGATAATTATTGGTCTTTTCAGCTCGTTTTATTAGGTAAAAGGTATGTGTATTTAAGCACATACCAAATCCCCCAGACTAAGCTATTGCCGTGTCCTCACGCAATGTCATAAACACACTTAGAAAACTAAAACTTTCAACCCCCTTAGAATAATTACCTCGAAAAATAGCTAAGTGTTCATCTAAGGGAATTAAGAAATCACTAGTTTTGACAAGCCCTCCGTTTTCCATTTATGCATTTATATTTATCCATACATAACATAATTTTACAGAACAAGAAACATTAAGGATAAATTCATCGTCTTTGATTTTTCACCTGCCCCAAACCAAGCTTGAAAACGAAATCATTTTTAAATACAAGTTAAGATGCTAACACTACTCATAAATGCTAATTGTGTATGCATAGCTACTTTCCGCTCCCTTATTTCCTAAATCCTCTAAATATTTTATCATTATTATTTGTGACAAATAAATTAATGTCTTATTCATATAAAGTAAAACCCAGTTTAGACTATAATTAGTTTGAAATCCTTTCCTAAAGAGACGATGTGGTGAGAATAAGGTCTACATTAAGGTTCTAATTTTGCTTGATTTAGGGGTTATCTTTTTTAGATAACCCCGGAGTCAAATTCTGGCTTTATTATTATTATTGCAACATTATTAAACATCGGTCTTTTAAACAACTGCCACATCGGTATGCGAGCCGACCATGGTCCAGGAGTCTTATTTCGACCTCGGTGATCCTCGACCTTTTTGAAGGCTACAACATCGGTTGTGAGCCGGCAAGATGCAGCAAACTTTTATCAGTCTCGGATTATTACTATGTGCCTTATTTAGAAGACTGCCACATCGGTTATGAGCCGGCAAGAGGCAGTAAACTTTTATCAGCCCACAGTTTTATTATTATTATTACCTCCACCCTTTAAACGACTACCACATCGGTTGTGAGCTGCAAGAGGTAGTGGTCTTGTTACGGATTCAGTTTATTACATGTTTATTATTGTTATAGCCAAATTTCAAGTCGTGTGGTCTTTTAACAACCTAGACAACGGTAGCGAACCGTCCGAATCGGTAGTATATTTCCCCAAAACACTGATAAAACCTTGTTGTGTACCTTAATTTCACCAAAAGGAATCTCTATGAAGTGATTAAACTAAGAATCGCAAAAACCTAAAGCAACTTTATTTATTCAACAATTATATAAAGTTTATTAAGCTGATGGGAGCAAAAGGCCACAATTAACCTCTATGATCCTTAAATAGAACCAACTACTCCATGTTTAGCATCTAACTTATATAGAACTCTATTATTTCTCGTTCTTCGCAAATTTAAAATCTTTAA
>BQNB010105657.1:0-23555 GCA_026074375.1 Tanacetum coccineum
ATAGGCTCGTATACCCCTCGGGTGTTTTCCCTACTAACTATCCTTTTAATGGACAACCTATGTACCCATTTCCGAACACACCCATCTACCCAAACCAGACTCCTAATGGTTTCTTCGCAAACTACACTAGCTGTGTAACCCTATTTGTTCGTTGGATCGAGGACTACCCCTTGCCAGATGGATTAAAAATGCCTTCGCATGTTGGATCCTATGACAGAAAAGGAGATCCCGACAATTTCTTGCACCTATTCGAAGGTGCTATACGTATGCAAAAGTGGGCAATACCCGTAGCCTGCCACATGTTCACCTACACGCTCAAAGATTCCGTCCGCATGAAGAGCAACGTATCTCTGGATTCGTCCACGGGCTACGAACAAGAAGCCTAGTGGAGTTCCTTTCTACAGACCTCCCGACTAGTTACAAGGGCCTGATGGAGAAGACTTATACTTAGATTGAAGCAAAAGAGGTCGCAACCAACGAAACTCCGAATGATCACCAAGAAAGCTTAAGCAAGTTTAAGAAAAATTCTTCCTGGGATAACAACAAAGGAAGGAAGAACATAGACAGATTCCTTCCATACCAGGGACCTAACCACGAGTTGCTCTCCAACCTGTCCAAAAGCCCAAAAGAGATCCTAACAACTGAGAAGGTGGCAAAAATTTTCGAACAACCTCCCTGCTTACCGGGAAGCAAATGGTCACGTGACATGTCCAAATACTGTCACTTTCAGGCAGATCACGGATACGACATAAATCCGTGTCGGGAGCTGAGACATCAAATCGAAGAAGCTGTCAAATCAGGACGACTAGCACATTTGGTGAAAGAAGTAAGGAAGGGAAAGGCAAAAGTTTCAAACACTCAATTGGGAGAATGGAAGAAGGGAGACAAAAATACAAAACCAGTCGAAGCTCCATTCCTTATGATAAGAAAAAAATGGTACCTCAAAAAGAAAGTCAACGGAAGAGCCTACCTATTAGGGAAGATCACATTCCCCTAGTTTCAGGAAACAACAATTCCTCCGATCCAGTTACCATAAAGGCTAAGATCTCTAGAAGACAAGTAAACCGAGTATACATGGACAGCGGAAGCTCGTGTAAAGTTATCTACATGCAATGTTTCCTTTAACTAAAACCTTCCATTAGGTCCTTAAGAGTAGACTCAAAGATCCCCCTCGTCAGTTTTTCAGGAGAACACTCTTGGCCTCTCAGAGAAGTTCCTCTGGAAATTACGATAAGGGAAAGTTCTTTCGTAAGAACGGAGGTTCTTGATTTTGTGATAGTAAGATCTAACTCTCCTAATAACATGATACTTCCGTAAGAACTGCCATGAAAAAAATGGGCATAGTGGTATCCACAATACACAGAGCCATCAAGTTCCATACCCCCGAGGGAGTCGGCACTATACTGTCAACATATGAAACCGACAAGACAAGAGAAGTACAAAAGAAGCTCAAAGAGGCCTCCCAAGAAATTACAAAGGAAACCCTCAGCTGCATGAGTGCCGAAGAAGAGATCGTTATCAACGACAAATATCCAGACCAAATAGTCATCATCGAGAGACAACTACCAACTGGCTTTAAGAAGAAACTACATGATCTCCTAAAGTTAAACGTTGATATCTTCGCTTGGACTTATGCTGACATGACGGGAATTCCAAGAACCATCATGGTAGGAGGAAAACCCTTCATAACAGAGCATAAGTTAAATGAGTTAAAGCATATGGAAGCAAGAAAACAAAAGAAGAGGGGATTGGCACCAGAAAGGAACGAAGCACTCTACAAAGAAGTAGAAGAGCTAACAAAAGTAAACATCCTACGAGAAGTCAAGTATCGAACATGGGTATCAAACCCCGTCATGATAAGAAAGGGTAACGAAAAGTGGAAACTATGTGTGGATTTCACAGACATCAACAAATCCTGCCCAAAAGACTGCTACCCCCTACCAACAAATGATCAGAAAGCAGAATCTCTTACCAAATTTAGGTTAAAATGTTTCCTGGATGCTTACAAGGGATATCATCAAATACCGATGGCAGAAGGAGATAAGGAGAAAACAGCATTCTTCATAAGAGAAGGAGTGTTCTGCTACAGAAGGTTACCTTTTGGTTTAAAAAATGCAAGGGCTACTTACCAGCGGCTAGTTGATACGGTATTCGGCAATCAAATCGGGCAAAACCTTAAAGTACATGTTGATGACATGGTAATAAAAAGTTAATCCGAAGAAGACATGATAGCAGACATCCAAGAAACCTTCGACAAACTCCGAGCAATCAATATGAAACTCAATCCCAAAAATATATCCTTCGGCATAGAAGAAGCCTCATTCCTAGGATACCTCATTACGAAGCAAGCAATCAAAGCTGACCCCTCACAGGTAAAGGCAATCTCTGACTTGAAGCCACCAAAAATGGTTAAAGAAATACAAAGTCTCAACGAGAAACTAGCAGCCTTGAGCCGATTCCTTCCGAAAGGAACCGATAAGGCACTCCTTTTTCTAAAAGTGCTGAAGAATTATACGAGCATGAAGATAGTTCAATGGACGCAGGAGGCAGAAGAAAGCTTCCAGAAAATGAATAAACATTACCTATGGTCACAACCCCAGTTAAAGGCGAAACCCTGGTAATGTACCTAGCAGTCTCAAAAGAAAGTATAAGTGCGGTTTTACTTGCAGAAAGAGGAATGAAACAAATCCCTATTTATTTCGTAAGCCGAGCACTAAAAGGGACAGAAGTGGAGTACCCCAAGCTGGAAAAACTCACACTAGCCCTCGTATATGTTGTAAGATGGTTGTGGTGATATTTCCAAGCTTACTATATCCAGATACTAACGGACAAGCCCATTAAACAAATACTGGCAAGACCTGAAAAATCGGGGCGTATAGCTAAATGGACAATAGAGTTGGGGGAGCACGATATTGAATTCAAGGGGCGCAATTCTATTAAAGGACATGTCTTGGCTGATTTCCTAGCCGAAACACCAACAACGAAAAGTAAAGAAACCCAAAAAGCAAGGAACGAGGGGCTAGATCCAGAAAACACATGGAAGCTGTATACAGACGGAGCCTCCAGCTCTGATGGTTGCAGGGCCGGATTAATACTTGTTAATCTTGAAGGAAGAGAGTATACTTACGCTCTTATGTTTGAATTTGAGACCACTAGCAGTGAGGCAGAGTATGAAGTGTTGTTAGCTGGCTTACGAATTGCAGAAGAAATGAAGATCGAAGATCTAGACATCTTCGTAGATTTCCAACTGGTGGCAAACCAAGTGAAAAGACTCTTCGAAGCAAGACACCCAGTTATAAAAGCAATACTTAGAGAAAACAAGAAAGATACTCAAAAGTTTCAAGAGCTACTCGATGGAACATGTCCGACAAGATCAGAATAAAAAAGGCAGATGCTCTAAGCAAGTTAGCTTTCTTGACCTTCTCAAAGCTCGCTAAGGAAGTCTTGGTGGAAGTACTTTATGAAAAGTCAATCGTAGGGAAAGTGGTGACGAATATCATCAAAAAGGAAGGGGAAAACGGGATGGCACCAATTCGAGAACACCTACTATTTGGAAACCTCCCCAACCATAGTCAGAAAGCAAGAAAAATAAGAATTAAGGCACCTCAGTATAGGATGATTGACAATGATTTATATCGCAAGTCATACCTGTCACCTTGGCTCAGATGCGTAGGGCCCACACAAGCAAAGAGCATCATTGAAAAGATACACCAAGGTTCCTGTGGAATGCATGCAGGATCCCGATCAGTGGTATCAAAGATCACAAAACTAGGGTACTATTGGCCGTCAATGCACAATGACGCGAAGACACTGATATAAAGATGTCAAACATGCCAAATATACTCATCGATGCCGAGGAAGCCAAAGCAGGAAATGACATCTATAACGCCAGCATGGCCTTTCTTCCAATGGGGAATCGACATTGTGAGACCACTGCCACTCACACCAGGAGGTGTAAGGTTCATGGTCGTAGCCATCGACTACTTCACAAAATGGGTCGAAGCAAAACCACTAGCATCCATGACAGGAAAACACATGGAGAAGTTTGTATGGGAGCATATCATGTGCATATTTGGTATACCCCATGTAGTTATCTCTGACAATTGGAAGTAGTTCGTTGAGGGAATATTCCTAGTATTCTGCCAGAAACTTGGTATACTTCAAGCATTCACCTCAGTTTAATACCCCCAAGCGAACGGACAGGTTGAAGTCACCAATCATGACATTGTCAAGGGAATGGAGTGAAGACTAGGCAGAACCCACCAAGGCTGGGTGGATGAGTTACCACAAGTACTATGGACACATAGGACAACCCCGAAGTCCAGCAACGGAGAAACACCCTTCAGTTTAGTCTACCCCATTAAAATAAGTGTGGAAGCACAACGAATTAAGGAATTCAAAGCAAGAAAGAACGAGAAGAAATGCAGAGAAGATCTTGACATCCTCAAAGAAAGAAGGGAGATAGCTTCCATCAGAGAAGCCTATTACAAGCAAAAGCTAGAAAGATACTGCAACAAACGTGTCTGACTATCTACATTTGAGCAAGGTACTTATGTGCTCAGACTTAACAATGCTAGCAAAGCAGAGTTCCAGGGAAAACTGGGACCAACATGGGAAGGATCCTACGTAGTAAAGAAAGCCTATAGAGACGGAGCCTACAAACTGGAAACACTATCTGGCTCCCTCATTGACCGAACATAGAATGGCTCAAACCTCCATAAGTTTTACATGTGAAAAATGCTATTCATCTAAAGTCATTGTTTCGACTATTTCTCAGCAAGGGACCTACTTATAGTGTAGCAAACTAAGTGTTCATACAAGAAATGATGTAAATCTTTCTACACTATCAATGAAATGGATTCCTTTCAAATCTCTTGTGTCGTTATTCACAACAAAGATTTGAAACAACAAAAACATGTAGCAAACTAAGTGTTTATACTAGAAATGACATAAATCTTTCTACACGATTAATGAAAATAATATATTCCCTCCCAATCTCTTGTGTCATTATTTACAACAAAGATTGGGGACACCAATTACTTAAAAGTTTCAATGTTCGAAGGGATGCGGTAAGGCCACACATGAGCCTTACGCTTACGAGCATCTAAATTTACGTTAACTTTCCAAAGGTCTTCATTCAAAACTGATGACATCAAATAAAGTCACTTTTATAGCATCATTTATTCCATGAAAATTACCAATTTGATATAATTATTGCATGAATTGGTACTTAATATGTTATATTAGTTATTTGCAGTAATTAGGGAGCAATTTGTGAAGATTAGCTAAAAGGCGCACATTTTGGAGCTTCAACGAAGAAATCAAGAAACCTACTGATCTAACATTCAATACGTCGTATCCATCAAGAAGATACGGCATATCCGCGCCTGAACTTCACAAGAAACCATGAAGACACAATCACCAATACGCCATATTTAGAATACGTTATACGCTGTATCCATGAAGATATAGTTGAATAACATTATGGAAGATCACAAACGTAGTCCCTACTCCAAGGAAACTCGAATACGCTGTATCGACCTCAACGGATATGGCGTATCGACTTAATTCTAGCAACTATAAATACAAACCCTAAACACGACTTTAGAGTGTGCTTAACCATATTTTTGAAACCCCAATCACAGAAGATGAATTTGAGAGGCTAAGAGGAGCAGAGAAGGTCAAGCAAAGCTTTTAATCACAAAGGAAACACCGTGTAATTCCCTTATACTCTAAATACGCATTCGGTTGTGGGGGATAATTCATTAACTTGGTTATTTTTACCATTAATCGTTCTCTATGACAATTTGTATCTGTTATTTTACAATGGTTACCGAGCTAATAACCCTTTAGGTATTAGCCATGTTTATGAACATATAAGTTTGTGTTTGGATTTGTTTATATCGATTGCCTCTTATTTGCTTGTTTTGGCTTATGTTTATCAATTTAATATGCGTTTATGTTTGATTGTGTGTTTAATCTATCATTTAACTGGATCTAATGATACGAACCAAGTAGGTTATAGTCTGGGATAGAACTACATACAGTTTATGTGTCACTTGGACCAATAGGACTACAAATTAATGCTTCTAGTGCTTCCTGAGACATAAAGAATGGTAGGACTAAGTTGGTAGGTTAGGATCTACAAATGCATTCTAGTTCCCTACTTGGATTCACTACCGGCTTAGACTACCAAGCACACGTATAACGTTCAAACATAAGTGGTAGAGTCTCGATGAGCTAGGGCTCGGTAAATCACCATTATCGTTCTCTTAGATAGATTATAACCAACCGCGAATACTTAAGGCAGATGTGCTTAATTATGATAGAATTAGCATGTCTAGGTTCTACGAAGAAGTGCCGCCTAAGTCTAAGAATGATATATTGGACAACAATAAGACAGTCATTGCACTAATAAACAAACCAGCATTATATCGGATTAATCATGGTTAATACAGTTTCCTTACCATAGGCTTGAACCGTTCCTTTATCCTCTGATTAATCTCTTATGTGCATTAGAGTAGCTTAAGTATCGTTAAGTCACCAACAAAACCCGTGCTAGTCTCTTAGACTGAAAACCCCCCGTATACGTTAGAATTAGGATTAACTTAGGTCTAGCATAGGTTTAACATAGAATAGAATACTAATTAACGTAAGAATTAAGTTCTCGCTCTTAGTGATTGACACCCTACTTACCAACGAAGCTACAATTGATCAGGCACGCTGCCCGTTAGTGTTGTTTTTGGTAAAGTCGACAAAATATAAATAGTCAAACTTGATACATAAATTATACCTACACACAATGACACATCAAGTTTTTGACGTCGCTGCCGGGGAGTGAAACTTTAATTTATGTTTTTATTGGTATTTTCAATTTAGTTTAACTTAGATTATTTTGCATTGTATATTTTTGCATATTAAATTTTTCTGTATTATTTATGTTTTGTCAGTATTCTGGTCGACTAACCTATACGGCATATTCTAAATCATTAGATACGGCATATCAAGTTGTCATAACAGATACTGCGTATTTGTATTCAACCGATCTATACGGCGTATTCAGTCAATTAAATACGGTGTATCGATCATCTGATATAGTAGCAGACCGATTTTTCGCATTACATTTTCTGTTTTTTTTTTCTTTATGTTCTCTCAACGAGAGCACATCCTACTGATCGTTTGTCTCTTATTCTCAGAAGATTGTCTGCAAGATCTAGGTAAGGAATGAATGACAGGAACAATCACGAAACCTGTTTTGGAAGAATACATCATAGTTACCCGCAGAAACTACATCTCAGAAAATGAATGGGGGAAAATTGTTGAAAAAAGTTTCCTTGAAATAAAAGGAAAGTTTCTGGAAAAATTAACTCATGATGCTTTCAGTGGAACTAATGGAGAAGATACGGTGGAACACATTGTAAAGTTTCTTAATTTAGTCGAACCAATTAATATACAAAACATTAGTAGCAACTGGCTCAGGCTTAGCATTTTCCCAGTTTCGTTCACCGGTGCTGCAAGTGAGTGGTTCAGGGAAGAATGTATTGGTTCAGTTACCACTTGGGTGGATCTTATGGATTTTTTAATAAATTCTACCAGTCTTCTCGTACCGAAAGAGTGGAAAAAGCTAATGTAGTTAAAATGTTATAGGATCAAAACAACAACGAGTTCGAGAAGTGGTTGGCCTCTAATTTCAAGAACTATATGATGATGGATCACATTACAATGAATGCCCTATGGAAATTTTGGAAGAAAAATAACGATCAAAAGGGCACAACTTCTGGAAGGATTGATGATAGAATAGAAGACTCAGAAAATGAGAACGAAGTTACTGAAATCTTTAGAATCGAGACTGAAGTGTTTGATTACGAAAGTCCCATGTGCAAAGCATTCGATGAATTCAACTATCTTCTTAAAATCAACCCCGATGTGCTAACTAATGACATTCCGGGATTTAAAACTTATGAGCAGTTCAAGAGTGATTAGATCTACGAATGGAATGATAAAATACCTTGGGTAAGTGAAAAGCCTTGGATACCTGAAGGAATTTGGAAAGAGCTTGATCTAGTTAAACATTATTGTGAGCCTTTTAATTATAAAAATGGATGTTTAGAGTGGCCAACTTGTAGCTGGAAAGAGAATGGACGCTGCAACAAAGGAAATTTTCCTGGACAATATTTGATTGGCAATCAAATCCATTATCAAGACTACGAATGGTATGAAGCACTAATTGATTACAAACTAAAAGATAAAGCGCTAAGAAACAAGGCTGAATTAAAGAAATCAATGAACCATGAAGGAGAGTTAAGTGATGATGCATGGAGGAACTACTCACCCATTAACGAATGGAGTGATCATGAAGAAGGTGATAACACGGAACCCGATGTCAACTACAACCCCTACCTCGATATAGCACAACTATTTAATTGCCATACTAATAAGGAAGAAGGAGGGGATGATCAAGGAAAGAATGAGAACACGATGACCACTTGGTTCGAGGGGATGCGCAATTAAACAATGAATGTGGAAAGTGTAAGTTTATCGAAAACCCCTCTACAATGCCACCTGAGTGCAAAACTGAATGATTCGAGGTTGTCAAGTATACATTTAGACCAACGGAAAGGTACGTAGCTGTGAAGAAGCATGGAGAATACGAATGGACGACAACCAATGAAAATGCACGTCATGCTTACCAAGACATCTTCCAGAACATGGATGGAGGATGGTTCGTGACAAAGGTGGAGTAAAGGATCTGGAAAAATTCTAACTTAAAGACTAGCTGAAAGAAAAGTGCTTTCCGGGAGACAATCCGGCTGTTTTTTTATTTTATTATCTAGTCTGTCTTCCCAAACATCTATACGCTATATTCGTACGGTGTATCGAATGTCTGGACATTATCCAGTCTTTAAATTTTCTGCATTAAAAACTTTTATCTTAGATTTTCTATACGTCATATTCGTTAAACGAATACAGCGTATTAGTTAATCTGACTCGTACTTAGGATCTTTAACAAAGGTTAAGATACGGCGTATCCGCCTCAAACCATACGGCGTATCGATTTCTTGTTCGCTTTCTAGTATTTTATTTTCTAACCCAGCAGATACAACCGAGGTAGAATTGCATTGTTTTCTTTTTTGATACATAAGCTTGCTGAGAAATATAACTTGATTAGTGGTATGCTTATTTTCTGGAATTACTATTTGCATGATGTTCGTGCTAGGATTTAGACGCTCTTGCACACACAATCTTGCTCATAAACGCAACATGGAGGATCATACCGAGCAAATCTCAAGGTAGTTTCCCGTTTTAATTCTTTTTATTTCCTGTAATTAATTTTCTATTAATACAACGAGGGCGTTGTATATCTTAAGTGGGGGGAGAAGAATTAGAACGCTTACTTGTCCTTGTTTTCACATTAATATGCTTAATTTATGCCAAAATTTTAAATTTTTTTAGCATACTTTTTGTGAAATTATTATCCACGTAACCTTGCACACATAACCCTTGTTAGATATTGTGAGGATTTAGACTTATCCGTTTCCAAATATTTACCCAAATTCCACAAAAATATGAAAATAATAAGTTTTCGAGCCAGTCGACTGTCTAGTAAACTTAGAACTTTAGCTTGGTATATCAATTCTAGACAACATAATAATATGACACTACTTTTTAATAGATGATGACTTTCCAAACTTGTAAATTTTAGGATTACACCAAAAAGCCTATACATGTTTCAGTAAAACTAAGCTACACCGTTAGTTTAAACCCCGTATAACCCTTTGTTTCCTCTCAGTTAAGAGTAAGATACCCTCTTAGAAAAATCCGTAGAAGCCCTTCCTTTAGGATTAATACACCCAAATGTTTCTTTACCACCTTTACACTTTAGTTAGCCTAACCCTATTCAGATTAGTCCTTACTCACTATGCTATTACTTTTGTGTAAAGTATATGTACTTCCTCCTGTGTCTGAGTCTATCTTATTTCCCCACATATGGTATGGTTGGTAATTACATAACGCAATGGTGATTTTCTATCTCTAGTTAGGTCGAGAAGTTTCATAATGCAACGGGAACGTAAACAGGAGTAGTTCGCACTGTATTTTTACTACTTCGTTTATTATGATCGCATTATCACATTATTCAATTTATCATATAGTCATGAGATGGGGACAAATTTCTACATATTTAGTATTTATTTCAGTCTTCTATAGTGATAAAATAAATCATAAAAATACAAAAAAGATGTTTGTAGAGTATAGTTGTACTTAGAGTTGGTACGGTAATATAAAAACTCAACTAGTAAATGTATGATAAAGGTGCGGCAAAAGTTTCCACTAGAGTACGTAATTGTAGTATATTGGGAGTTGACCGTTATGAGAACGCCAACTTAGGTTGTTTTCATTGATCTATTGATCGAGATATTCTTTGAGTTTGATTCGTGTCTTCAAAAGCGTTGATTGTACTCCCTGAGTTAAGACAACGTCGAGTTAGTCCTCACCAATTTGTGTCCTTTATCTCAAGGGATGGGCACTAGCTACATGGGTGGCCTACGGACTATATCAATTTTGTTTCATTTTCTTTAAATTCAAATTATTTCCTCCCTTTCCGATAAATTCCTATCCTTTTCTGGTCTTACTTGAATGAGGAAAGTGAGCAAATCATGCATGTCGATTCCGGCGTTAACGCCATGTATGTGTGTGGTTTTGTCTGCCTTGTTAGGTTTTACTACTATCCAGACGAGTTAGAAAAGAATCCATTCACCCAAATATTACTCTTCGCCTAACACCTATGGTTATAACCGAATATGGAGGAATGAATTGCATCATTTTATGTCTATTCCAGCATCGTATGGATGTGTAAATAGTGGTTTAATCCCCCCCTACTGAGGAGTTTAATGAACTTTTTGGTGAATCGACTAACAATCCTATTCTTTAGCATAATGCGAGTTAAGATTTGAATGCATTCATATGTGTCAATCGCCACATTATGGGTGTTGTATTATGTCCTTGTCACCTTCTTCTGGTACTTGGTATCCGATAATGCGACTTAAAAGCAAGTCGATCAAACCCTTAAACCTCATCAAAAACTAAAACCTAAGTTTACCTTTATAAATTGTTACTTCCTTTAGCTTTAGTGTGGGAGATGTGTCTCCATTCCAAGCTATGATAGAACACTCGTTAGGACCGAGTAATTGAGCGAATTACGTTAACACTTACCACTAAGATTAGTTCGAGTGATTGATTGTTTTATCAATTTCTATTTCGTGAGGTGTTTGGTTGTGTGCTAGTAATCTAACAAGAAAAATGCTTAATGGAAAAGATCCTAAACTTAGGCTGGGATACATTTTTATATCACTTTCCAAAGTCTACTTGAGGACAAGTAGGATTCAATGAAAACTTTCCAAAGTCTACTTGGTGACGTAAATACGAAGTTAACCAACAATATTTCGCTGACAATCAAAATAAACCGTCACCTTTATACAGCATCATTTATTTCCTGAAAATTACGCCATTTTGATACAGATTAATACATTAATTTGGTAATTAATTTGATATTATTACGTTATTTGTATAATTATGGAGCACAATTTGTGAAGATTAGCTAAAAGGCGCACATTTGGAGCTTAAACGAATAAATTAAAGAAACCTACTGTCGATATTACCAACTACGTCGTATCCATAATAAAAATTATCGTAGCAAATCTAAATCGCCTGCAACCTTCAAACAAAAAACCACGAAGACACAATCACCTATACCTTGTATTCAGAATGCATTATACGTCGTATCCATGAAGATATACTCGAAGAACATGTTGTAAGATGAAAAATGTAGTCCCTACTCCAAGGAAACTCTAATACGCCGTATCGACCTTAACGGATACGACGGATCGACTTTATTCCAGCAGCTATATATACAAAACCCTAAACACGAATTTAAGGTATGTTTAACCATATTTCATGAACACCCTGGATCACAAAGGCGACGATTTATTCAGAGAGGCTAAGAGGAGCAGAGATGGTCAAGCAAAGTTCTCGTTAATACATAAAGAGCGAACACTCTGTGTATCATTCATTAGAATCTCAAATACGCATTCGCGACTTGTGTGGTATCAATTCTTTAAACTTGGTTATTTTATCTTAATCGTTCGTCTATGACATTTGTATCTGTAATTATAATGGTTATCGGCTAATACCTTTAGGTATTAGCCATGTTTATGAAGATTTAATGTTTTGTTTTGTTTATATCGGTTGCCTCTTATTTGCTTATATGTTAGCTTATGTTTATCAATTTAATATGCGTTTATGTTTTATTATGTGTTTAATCTATCATTCAACTGGATCTAATGATACGGACCAAGTAGGTTAGAGTCTGGGATAGAACTACATACAATTTATGTGTGACTTGGACCAATAGGACTATAAATCAATGCTTCTTCAGTGTCTCTCCCGAGGACAGTAAAGAATGGTAGGACCAAAGTAGAGTGTGTTCTGCATTCTACAAATTGCACTCTTTTAGTTCCCTGCTTGTGATTTTACATATCATCGCACAATTATACCTTACCAATGAGCACAAACGTGTAACGTTTCAAGACATAAGTTGGTAGAGTGCTCGAGAGTCCTACAGCTAGGTAAATCATCATTATCGGTACATCGCCTGCAAAATTACTGATTAAAAACAAACCGTATATCTTTTGATGCGATGTGCTACCCTAATTCGACAGAATTAACATGTCCAAGGTTTTTAAGGAAGAAGTACCACCTAAATCAAAGAATGATATATTCAGACAACAATCACGGACAGTCAATGCACTATATAAACATACCAACTATCTATATCGGATTATCATGGTTAATATAGTTTCCTTAACCATAGGCTTGGCCCATTCCTCTATCCATTGATTAATCTTCTTATATGCATATAGAGTAGCTTCAAGTTCCTCGCATTAAGGTCCACCCTACAAAACTCGTTCCCAAGTCTCTCAAGACTGAACAAACTCTTTGCCCATTTTCACTGTTAGTACATTAGGATAACTTAGGTTTAACTATAGAATAAATAACTAGATAAATAAAATACTGATATACGTAAGGAATTAATTTACTCCGCTCTTATAGTGCATCGAACTCCACACTTCACTTAACAACTTAAGTACAATTGAGTCCCGGCGATACATAGCCCGTTAGTGTTGTTTTAGGGAAAGTCGGCAAAATATAAATAGTCAAACTTGATACATAAATTATACCTACACACAACGACACATCAGAAACCTTTCTGGGCTAAGACAGAGTAGGTCGCGACCCTTTGTCATAAGCGAAGGATTGCTTGTTAAACCTTGGTGAACAAAAAAGCAATTTATACAGGCCATACTTGAGCCTTACAAAAGCACGAAGCAATAAGAAGCTTCGCATACTGCGAGTATTTATCGGGGACATCAATTTTCTTCAAAGATCAACCTTGAGCCATTGTGCATACATTCCAAAACCATTGTCAGACGGGTGTGCACCTTCACTCGTAAAAAACAGTATCCCCGCTAATACCCCTGCCAATACCAATTACAAAGTATAATCTAACCCTCATTGGAATTCAGTGAGACACCCATAAAAGGTCCAATAAAACATTCCAAGGAACACTTGTTGAAAACATAATTCACAGGGGTGCATACCATACCCGGATAGTCAAAAATAACGCATACATACGATGGGCGATCTTCACCAATAACTTAGGACGTCTTTGAGACGACAAAGGAGCCTAGAAAAGAGACCAACCGGGTTTAAAGAACAGAGAGATTTATTGGGTTCATTCGAGAGAACACTGCTCTAAAACAGATGGTCATGCAGAATCAACAATCACTTCATATAGGAAAGAAGTCATAAGAAGCATTTATACCAAGACATCGCGCAAGCTCGATACAAAATCATCTTCGAAGGTAGAACGATAACCATGCATCTTCTCTAAAATAAAAGGCCCCTTCAAACTAGAAGGCAACCTCCAAAATCTTGACCAGCCCTGAGGTGCCTCCGAAACCCACAAACGCTTTGACAAGCTTGGTAATAAGACAACCCATCTCATCACTACGGATGAGCTTCGTAGCCACATCAAGGACCACCTTAGACACCACAATAGCCTGATCATGCTTCAAACTATCAATATCTTGCAACAATTGGGTTTTAGGATTAGCAACTGAGTCTCTCATCTTTAAGTCCAAGTCCTTCACTTTGCACAAAGTATTGACAGGGTATGATCATAGTTGATTCCGTTTTTTCTCATCAAGCACAAAGTCGCTGTACCTCACTTAAAGACCATTAAACCTGCCCTGGTAACAATCACAATCTCTGCAAATGCGCATAGTCCAATACAAGAAGGATTTCAATAAGGTCCAAATCCTGTACAGAGCTCCATCTTACATTTCCGACTCAATCTCAACAATAGGACCTTGATCCTTCCATCAATTTACCCTCCCGGATTCACATTATACATCTGAAAGCCTCTTTTCTCTTTTCTTAAAAGGGAGAGACATAGTTGAACGAGTACGACTATTCAACACATTGTCTAGAATCACCTATCACAAATAAGCCCTGTCATAATATCGTAACAGCTTCCCAGCTTCTATCTCTAAGATGATGGGTTCTCACCGAAGGAAAGGGAGGTCACATGAGCAAACCTACAAAATGGCAGTCGAACACAGAATTTTTAAGTTCTTTGGCAGAAGGAAACTCTTGGAAAACAAATATAAGTTTGTAACCACATGATGACAAAAAGGAAGAAGAAAAGAAAGTGTAGAACTTACCATGGATGTCAGGATCCCTTTCAACATCTAGGGAATCAGAGGCATCACCAGCAACTTTACTCGCTTGAAGAGGAACCTTTCGAAGCTTGTTACGAACATCTTTGGATGATGGACCAGTAGCCAGTTTCCTTTTACCCGTAGCTTTCAAAGATTTACATAACCTTCCCACCTCCCCAAACAGATGTCTACTTTCTAGGACACGGTTATCCGATTTCTACTGATGTTATCAGCAACGTGAGAAGGAGGGGCAGAATTCAAAGGAGCAACGTCAATAATCGTTGCTTCATTATTAACAGACTTGTTTGAAGGATAATTTCCCTCACCATCGGCAAAACCTCCCTTCGGTCTAAAATGAAACTCACCATCAATTCCTTCCACCATAAAGCTCCTAAAATCCATCTCTGCATACACAAAATGACAAACAATTGATTATTAGCCGTACGGCTGATGCGTATTTTCTTTTGAAATATATTTTTATCAAGTTTTAAATTTATAAAACTCGATCTACCTGACAACGCACTAACGGGCAGAGAACCCGGTCATGGATATGTACAGTAGTGGTAAATCCGAGTCGTCCCCAAGAGCAAAGTTTGTAATTTGAATGTCACGTTTAAAAAAGGATTTTTTTTGAATAGATTTGAAATCAATTAAAAATAACAATAAAATAAAATACTAAAATTAAATGGATAGGAGATATCAAGAGAGAAAACATGCTAGCCTAGTTACTTCATTACTATTGTTATGAAAACACTTTCATGTGTAATGTTAAACTATGGTTTCATTAGTGGTTTCTAAATTCAATAGACCTAAATATGCATATTTAGTCTATTCTGTACTTTCTGCGATTCCAAATCAGTCCCAAATTATCCGGGAGGTAGGTTATCCAGGTTGCAGTGATTAATCCCAACTATTCCCAAAACTTATCTAATAACCTATGCAGGTTATTAACCTCCTCTGAAAGAGTTCCTGTGCTTTTTAAGTATTCGGGCGATAAGTGCGGTGACCGGTTAGTTCCTACACCAGGCAAGGAGTTAGTGATCCTCCCTAGTACCCATTGGATCCTATATTGACTAGGTAATCTAATTATGGGGCAAGCTAGGTCCAAACTACCCGTACTACCAAAACCCGGGTTACACGATAGTCAAGGAATATCTTCGTACTTACTTAATATGTGTTACGACGTAACCATATTTGGTGTTGCGCCGCAACATTCTTCAAATATTTACACTTTGAGTCCTTTTTCTCTTGTTTCTTGTCACTTTTCCGTATTTGACCTGAAAACTATAAAATAATAGAAAATATCTTGTTTTCAAGTGTTAATGATACAAATGTAGGTGATTTAGGGAATAAAGTGACACCTAAAAATATTAAATATTTGATGTTATCAAATATCTCCCCACTTGACTTTTGCTTGCCCTCAAGTAGAAACTGTTAGAAAATTTCATAAAAAGATTTCTCGAAGATAACTTCAAGAAATGAATTTATAAAACTCTTATGCTAGAAAACATCAAAGCCGAACACCTTACGAAAAAAGTCACTCAGCTCTCCACTAGTCTAAGTGTTTCATTTTTGGGGTGATCACTCTATTTCACAGTCATAACATGTATTCTATCATAAGCTTGGAACCAGTTAGAATTAGGGTCTAAATAATCCTTGAAGGCAACAAGGGTAATGTAGTTTTAAATGGTGACAAGAGGTTAGGATAGACATGGGATACACATTTAATGGTTGTTAATATAAAAACACAAAACAAATAGTCTAAAGTAATCTAAGGTTGTCATAACTAGCTACTATCCATCTATGGGTCCAAGAGTCTAAGTCCGAAAATCTGATCTTTAATAATGGGCTACTAGCTCCATTCTTCATAAGTATTTGGATGACTTGGTGTAATAATGGGCTACTAGCTCCATTCTTCATAATTATTGAGATGTCTTGGTGCAATAATGGCTACTAGCTCCATTCTTCATAATTACTTAATTTGCACCATCTTTATATCTTTTAGCACATGGGTGGTTTTTAGTTGCACCCTCTTTTCTTTCTTTTTAAACATGCAAATGCTACAAGAGTTTATATCTTTTAATTATTGCCCTTACAGCATTTGATATTATACGCACATCCCCCCAATTGAGATGAACAATGTCGAAAGTTAAGATATATGGGGGTCTTTGTAGATCATAACTGATTGGTTTTCATGAATGCATAAAATTTTCTTTCCCATTCCCCTGAACCATGGACTTAAGTAGCCAGAAATTTTAACACAAAGATAACTATAGACTACAGGGTAGGTTAAGGCGAAATGGTGTAACGATACATATAACATTGGGTGGAAACATAGATTGGTTTAACAAGGGTGATCTAGGGGTATCTTGCACTAATAATGAGTGCAACAAAAGGGTTTATCATGAGAGGTCGACAAGTCAGTGTAACAAGTCGATAAACACACACATATAGGTTGTTTAGGTGATTTCCTAAGTGTTGCCTTCTTGAACTATCTATTCCTGCTAATCAATTAGGTCTCGAAATGATGTACATGCCAAGTTCTAAAGTCTACAATACTACCGGCACACTCAATATTTTGGTGGATTTTTTGAATAATATGATGGAAACGGAATAGTAGGATTAAATCTCACCAAGTAATAATAAAGGGTAATGTGCATTCGACAAAGATTAATTCTAGTTTTTTTAAGAAAAATTTCTCAAAAATTTTAAAATTGGCAAAATTTTCAAAGAAAACTAGAAAATCGAAGGCAAAACATACGTCAAGTATTAATTCTACTCCCATCCCCCCACTTGATTTGTACAATGTCCCTATTGTACATTAAGGAAATGAAAATAAAGGAAAGAGTAGAATTAAGACAAGAAACTCCCTGAGCATTGCTTCGAGATTAGAAATTTGGCGGAAATTGTTAAGATTATTTTCCTCTTCTCGCAAGCTCTTTGTCCCCTGTGATCACAAAAACAAACCAAAGCATAAAATCGTTCTAAAAGAATTATGAAATGTACAGAGAATACAATCCTAACTCACTTTCGTAGGAATCACGGTTGCATTTAGCATATGCAACAAGCCTTTTAAACCACTTGGTGGCCCAAGTGGACGAGTTTAGTCTCTTGAGGGCTTCCATAGAACATACCCACAAAGTCCATTTACGTATACAAGGTTTAAAAATGTTTAAAACTTAAATTTTTAGTATTTCAGAAGGAGGTTACGGCGTAACCTCGATGGTTACGTCGTAATCAAGTGGTGAAATTTTTTGTAAGTTTTAATGTGTTACGGCGTAACCAAGAAATGAGTTACGTCGTAACTAAAGTGTTTACGACGTAAACTATATTTGTTATGCCGTAACTGCTCTGCTGTGCATCTCAGCAAAGGTTCCACATGATATTTTGAGTCGAAGTCAGTCACGAAAATTGCCTACCTGCTTTGAGTCCTGCAAAAAAGTAAGAAAATGCAAACCAACTAATGGAAAACAGGAAATTTCATTAATACATCAAGTAGGGTTGTCTCTCATTCGACAAGCACTTTTGGTTAGTTAACGAGTTTTATGTTCTTAAGTTAGAATCATGGCTATTTCTAACGTCTCTTCATTTTCTAATTTCTCCTCACTATTCTCAATAATCTTTATGTATTCTCTCCTCTTAGTCATTCTACATACCTTTCCAATGTGCTACTCTTATCCAGTCGTTTTTCAAAACTTAACCTGTCACCATTCTAAATTTGTTGCTTATCATCGTTAATTACCTTCATACATACTTTTTTGTTCTCCGACAGGTTGTCTCCCCGTCACGTAGTCGAAAATAAGGGGCTTTACATGTAGGCCACTAATGGTGCAAAGAGTCTTTCTTTTACTGTCAATTGGTTTAGCACCATAGCCTCACCTAGCTATGTATTGGAAAGAATCTATTCTAGATACTATATTTTTATCTGTATTCATTTATGCCCTTGATTCGGCTATGTTAGGCTGCGTCTGTGGATACCTTTTATGTTTAAGTTTTTTAGTTTTTGGTTAACCGACCTCTCCCCCAGCCCAAAGTTATATCTTGTTGCCTCAGCTTCTCCTTACAAATTGGTGTGGTGGTTTAGAAATTAGGGACATTCCAAAGTTACTTGTCGTGTTTCTTACGTTAATGTTGGCTTTAATCCATCAAGATTCAATGGATTCCTTCATACAAATGTAGGTCCAGGATTTCTTAGTCATTGATTCCTTACTAAATCATATTTATCTTTCGTTAACTCCAGGATAACCATTCTTCAGGTAACTTGTTACATTTCCCCTGATTATATGTACTCTTGTGCTTGGTTTCCCCCTATTCTTTCAGGGTCCTACTGTTCTTCAGTTGAAGTATTCTTTGTTGTTTGTGCCTTGTTCAAGCGATATGTTCCAAATTTTTTGATGGATCCTTTTTCTTTTTGTTACATACATTTCTTCTACCGTATTCTTGCCCTTACCCTGTTGTAAGCTTATCCATTCCATTTAAGCCTAGCTGCGGTCATCATCGTTCGTGTGCTTTTCCAATATAATTGCGAACACTTTTTGCCAGAGTTCCCCCTCCGTTACATATTTTGTGATTAGGGTCACATGATGCCCAAAAGGTGTATCCTTCATCATGTTCTTGGCAAACAGGTTCACACCAATATGTTTTACTATTGTATTATAGGCTCCATAACTTGGTTTATCCAGTGATTGATTTTCCTGAATACAAAATTCATGCAGATTAGTGTCATGGATATCTGCCTGGATCTCATGTGATGTTGGTATCTCATTAGGGTGTTCACTAGCAGGTGTAGTGAGATTATATTCCTATTTATTCATTTTGATTTTTATCATGTCTGCCTCAACCCCCAGCGAGACTTCATTCTGTTCTTGTTTAAGTGGTAAGTGGGTAACGCTCTATGAGCTAGGGTTTAACAAGATTACCATTGCTTTAATCCCTAAGATAGATTATAATCAGCAAAAAAGGATGCTTTATGCGGATGCTTTAATTATGACAGAATTAATGTGTTTAGGTCTTAAGAAGAAGTAACGCCTAAGTCTTAAGAATGATATGCCACCTCGAGAGAAGAAATCATTGCACTTAATAAACAAACCAACGTTCTAATCAGATTAATAATGGTTAATACAGTTTTCAATCATAAGGCTCGACCGCTCTTTTATCTTCTATTTATTTACTTGCGTGCGTTAAAGTACTTAGAATTAATTGTAGTCACCAACCAAACCGTGCCAGTCTCTCAGGCTGAAAAACCCCCCTTTTACCTGTTAGAATTAGGATAGATTAGAATTAACATAGATTAGATAACCAAGATATTAATAAATTGATAGATTTAACCTAGCTTCAAGTGTTCGACACCCTACTTTTGACAAAAAACTCCCCGATGGGTAAACACTGCCCGTATTAAAATTGTTGTTTCTTGTTCTATTATGCAAAATATAATAAAAACTAATACAACATTACAAATATACACCACACATATACAACAATTAATTTTTCCCTCAACCTTTTACTTATTTAAAATTATTTTATTTTTATTTAATATTTTTTTAAAAACAATATATTATAAATACCCTAATTATTATATACAATACAAATAATATTATAACTATTATATACTTTTATAATCTTTTATATTTTTTTTATAATTAGTCTTTTAAATATTTTTCGATAGTTTAGTGAATATTTTAATTTTATATCTAAATACACTGTTCAAGTTCGACTGTTCAGGTCGATAAACCAATATGGCGTATCCACTTCCATCGGATACAACGTATTCAACTTTCTGTCCAATACAGCGTATTCGTTCAACTGATTAATACGGCGTATTCACTCCTATTGAATATTTCGTATTGACCATCTGATAAAGTTTTCTCCCATTCTCGAACTTAAAGCTTAATTATTAATACCTTTTTCCAACTGGTTCTACTGATAATTTTCTGGCTATTTTTCAGTAAGAATGACAAAGGTTATCAAAGGAGAGTTCGAGAAACATGAGGATGTAAAGGACGAAGATGTTTCGCTCACTTACGATGCATCACTTGAGGCTTTCTACAATGAGTTCAACCGATTAAGCAGAATGGATAATGATTTATTCACATACGAGGTTGATATGGCTGACATTCCATGTGGTTCAAACATGGATGATGATTTGGAGGAACAAGTGTCGCATGAAGCTGATGATGATATGGGATTTGATCCGTCTGACGTTGCATTTACTGAATGGCTGAGGTCAAAATTTTTTAACTACAAGATGATGGATCATTATACAAGGAAAGCGTTGTGGATTTACTGGATAAGAGGAGACGATGAAGTAGAGCTCACTGATGAAGAATCTTCTGACGATGAAGATGAAGTTGCCGAAGTCTTTAGGATCGACACTAATATATTTAACTACGAGACACCTCTCTGTTAGGCATTCAATGAATTTAACTACCTTCTTAAAGTAGATCTGAACTTACTTACAAAGGATATTATGGGGTTTAAAACCTATGAAGATTACAAGGACGACTGGATCTATGAATGAAACAAGAATGTACCGTGGGTGTATGATAAACCATGGCTTGATCAAGGAATATGGGAAGAACCAAAACCAGTAAAGCATACTTGCAAACCTTTCAACTATAAGACTGGATGTTTGGAATGGCCGACATGTAGTTGGAGGGATGATGGATTCTGTAATAGAGGAAACCTGCCTGGGGCTTACATTATTGGAAACCAACTCCATTATCAGGATTACGAATGATATGATGCCTTGAAAGATAGTAAAGTAAAAGAAGAAGCTTTAAGGAATAAGGCTATCATGGAAGGATTAATCAGGGAAGATGATGGTGATGAGTCACAATACGAACGAAGAAAATGGTGGAACGTATAGACAAACTACGATGATGCGTATGAAATAAATCATGAAGATGTGGAAAGAGAAGAGTTATTTGAAGTTCATGAGCTACCGGTGTGCAATATAAGAAGATTCATGATGATCAAGTATTCGTTCGGGCAAGACGAAGAGTATGTTGCTGTTAAAGAAGATGAATACAACGATTTGACTAGAACAAGCGAAGATGCATACCGAGCATACCAGGAAATCTTTCGTATGATGGACGAGGGATGGATGGTGGCTAGAGCTAAGTGAAGAGAAGATGGAAGACAAGTCTAACTTAAAGACTTTGCTGTAAAGAAAAGTGCTTCCCGGGAGACAACCAGGAATTTAATTATGTTATCAAGTCTGTCTTCCCAGACATCAATACGGCGTATCCGCTCCATACCATACGGCGTATTGATTGTCTGGATGTTATCAGTCTTTACTTTTTATGCACTTTAAAAACAATATTGTCAGTTCTGGCAATACGGCGTATTCATGAATATGATACGACGTATTCACCAAACTGACCCGTATTTAGTTTATTTTATTTAGTTTAAATTAACCATAGATGCCAAGATAGGAATGCATGTTTTTTCTACTATTTTACAAAGGACCTCGTAAAAGAAAAATCGACGAATATTGGTGAGAATATACAAAATCTGGAGAAACTGAAGTGATATAGACTGAACACCTTCTAGACGCTAATCAACCCACAATCTTTGCTCAATAAAGCAACATGCAGAGTCACTACCGAGGCAATATCAAGGATTTCTCATTCTAATTCTTAAAATTCTTCCTGTATTTAATGTTTTATCTATACAACGAGGACGTTGTATAATTTAAGTGGGGGGATGGAATTAGAATGTTTACTTGTCCTAATTTTTCACACAAAATATAAAAATGCTTAAAATATGCTCAAATTTTAAAAAAATTTAAGCATACTTTTGTGAAAATTACATGTTGCATAACCCGCACACAATAACCCTTATTAGATATTGTGAAAATTTAGCCTATCCGTTTCCAAATGTTTACCCAAAATTCCACAAAAATATGAGTGTGCCGGTGATGTAGTGGACTTTAGAACTTGGCTTGGTATATCACTCGAGATCACAGTGATGAGTATTATGGATTTAATTGGAGTAACTTGTTTACATTGGTAAATTTTTAGGATTACACCCAAATCGCCTTTCCAATGTTGTTTATTAACTAACTACACCGGTTAGTTAATCTCCCGTTTAAACCCCTTTTCCACTGTCGCCTTTAGAGTGAAGATCCATTAGAATAACCCGTAGAGCCAATCCTTTAGGAATTTACACCAACTATTTGTTTCGGTACACCCTTACACCTTAACCTACCCTGTTAGATTAAGTTTAATTTACAGTTGCTAGTTGCTTAAAGTGTAAAGTTTGTATTTCTCGAGTCTTGTGTCATTTTTTATCTTTGGTGCGGTTGGAAATTTTCACATCCCAAATGGGAATATATATTAGTAGTCAAAGCTCATGTGATTCTACTGCCATCACAATTAATGGTGAATCCGAAGAACGAAGTACGAAGAACTATCGATGGAATTATCCGGAATTATTATGATCATGAAGACGGTGAAACTACACCGAGATTTGAAGTCGGTTAGAAAAATATTCGAAAAAAAGAGAGAAAGAGAAGAGAAGAGAAGTTTGAAGATCATCGTTTCACGAAGAGCATTACCGAAGGAATTACACGAAGGATCGATTATTCATTGATACGTCACAAAAATCAACGATGTAGAGTATTGTATAAAGTGGAATATATCGCCACTTGCCTTGTAGAGTATGTAAAGTAATGGGATGATTGGGAAGTTGACCGTTACGGGAACGCCAACTTAGGTTGTTGTTTTTTATCAATGATCAAGACATTGTAAATAGTTGTGTCTTTATCATGTTAACGGT
>BQNB010105658.1:0-23555 GCA_026074375.1 Tanacetum coccineum
TATATATTTAAAGTCAACATTTTTTATAAATTCGTGTGTATGCTAGAAGCATTTCGAAGATGTTTCCGTGGGTGTCCCGTGAATTTTTTTTTCCTATTTTGGGCCGACAGTTTTTTTTTTATAAAGTAAAAGTTTTTTTTATTTGGGTTAGGCCAATAGAAAGTCGTAAATAATTAAAAAGTGAGAGCACGTTCCGTAATTTTTTTTTCTATTTTGGGGAAGGGGGGTTCATAAAGTAAAAGTTTTTTTTTTCCGGCCGATGAACAGTAACCACCATTTTTTTGACCGGGCCGATGAACAGTACTGTCCACAATGAAAAGTATTGTTCATTGATGAACAGTGTTTTTGCACATTTCAAATGAGTACATGTATAAAATAAAGTTATTTAGATTAGTGGTTAATTTCATAAAAGCGGTTGTTTAACCAAATAGTTACTGTTGATGAATAGTGTTGACAATTTGGTCATTGTTAGTAGAGGTGGGAAAAAAAACCAAAACCGAAACCGAAACCGAAAAAAAACTCAAAACCGAAACCGGTCAACACCGGTTATTGACCCTAACCGGTTCCGGTTAGGGAATAACCGCGGTTACTAACCGGTTATAGAATTTAAACGTTTTCCGGTTGGGTAACCGGTTACTAACCGGGTCGGTTGGGTAACCGGTTGGGTTATAACCGGTTAATATTTTGGAACGTTGGATGCTTACTGTAAAGGAGAGAAAGCAGGCAAGCACCTGCCACAATGTAAGTAACGACCATTTTTTTTGACCGTTTTTTTTGACTTCAATGCATCTTATATCACTAAATAATTTAGTATAAATACCCATGTAGCTTTTAGTTTAGTTACAACAATCAAAACTCTCAAAAATACTCACTAAACGCTCACAAATCGCTCACAAAATGGCAACTCAAAGTTTTTCAACTTCCGTCGGTGTTGGTTCTTCAAATGAACTGACGATTGTTGAGGTCATAGAAACAACCCGAAACAAAGATATTTGGCAACATTAGGATCTTTCCAAGATGTCGGATGGGAGTAAGAAGGGTCGTTGTAAAATTTGCGGTAAGTTTATAAGTGCCTCATCCAACTCGACTTTGAGGCTACATTTCGAAAAACCGTATTGCCTCGTACACAAAATCATTCCGGATGCGGGTCAATCGTCTATGTCACGAGAGGGGGGTCTTTTTGCATACGAGGTGGATCGGGTTCGACAACAATTTGCAAGCTTTGTTATTCAAGAAGGTTTGTCGTTCAACCACTTCGACAACTCGAGATTGACTAACGTCATTCAAAAATGTCTTCAACCGCGATATACTGATGTAAGTCATGCTACTCTTAGACGTGATGCACTTAGAATGTGAGAAAAGGCTAAACTCGAACTCATAAACGGTTTTGAAAATTTAAATACAAGTGTAAACTTAACAACCGATGTTTGGTCGGCTCTTCATAGTTGCCCGGTTCGTACCTTTGTGTTACTATGCATTGGGTTGATCCCGCAACTTGGCAAATGATGAAGCGTACGATTGATTTTGAAACTTTTGATTACGCGATGTATTGAGAACCTTTAAATTAGAAAATAAGATTTTTTCAATCTCATTTGATAATGCTTCTAACAATACAAATGCCGTCAATTGACTAATTCTAAAATACCAACCACACTTGCGCGGCATTTTTTACCATAGTCGATGTGTTGCACACATCATAAACTTGGTTGTGCAAGACGGACTAGCGGTACCCGAAATATTATCTATAAAAACCGCTTTTAAAACAATGTTGCAAAATGTATTTCAAGGGCCTAAAAGAAGATACGTAGATTATATGGCAATGTGTAGCGAAACCAACACCATTTTTTAACACCTAATTGGGACGTTCCTACAAGATGGAACTCGACTTATTTAATGTTTCATTGTGCTTTACGCCAAAAAATTCCTTTGAGTATTTTCCATGATGATCTTGTTGAAAAATACCCCCAAAAATTTGAAACATTCTCTGTCGAAAATTGGGAGATTATCCAAAAGTTAACCTAATTACTCAAAGTTTTTAAAGATGCAACAACTATATTATCGGGTGTTTAATATCCTACGAGTCATATGGTACTCCATCACCTTTATGCAATGTGTACAAAAATAATCGAATTAAGTGGTCCACCATATGACTTGATGGTTGAACCGATGAAAGAAAAACTTAGAAAATATTTCAAAGAAATCCCACCGGTAATTACATGTGCCGCCGCATTGAACCCATGCTTTAACATTAGCGGGGTGGAACTATTTATCGAGAAGATTTCTATTGATTTGAATTTGTATGAAAATGACATTAACTTTGGAACAAAGGCAAAAGCATATTTTAACAAATGTTTGAAAGATTTATTTGATATTTATTTTAATAAATATGGTTCAAAAGACGTTTCAACGACTTCGGCTCCTTCATCATCGTCTATGAGTTCGAATACTAGCATATTCCATACGTTAAGACAAGAAAGTGTTAAACGGTCTAGGAGTGACAACACCGGTACTAACGAATTTGGGAGATATACCGGAACCGATTGGATAATCTCTATGGAACAAGAAGAATTTAACAACTTTGATATTTTGTCTTGGTGGAAAGGAAGGCAATCTCAATTTCCCGTTCTATCGATTATGGCTCGAGATTTACTAAGCGTACAAGCTTCTACGGTAGCTTCGGAATCCGCTTTTTCTCTAAGTGGAAGGGTATTATCGATACGAAGAACAAGACTAACACCGGCATCTTTGGAGATGTGTATTTGCTTGAAGGATCACCTAGACGCACAAGAACGTATACAACACACTTCAAATCTTGAAGGCGATTGTTTAGAGATCGAACAACAATTACACGAGGTCGAGTTGGAAACGGGTTATCCAATCAATATTGCCGATGAAGAAATCGTTCTAGAACAACAAGCTATGTCCGGTTCCGGTGACTCCGAATAAGACTTCTATCTAATGTATTAGCTTTTCGATGAATAAATCGCTTAATGTATTAGTTTGTGTTTTAAGTAGTTTATGTTTGATGTATTATTAGTTTATTTAATAAAAGTTGAAGTTTATTGAATTTATTATTTATAAAACGATTTGGTAAAAAAAACGAAAACTCGAGCTGTAATATAAGTTGTGCGGAGTAATATACAATTTGAATCAGTGGCTTCAATATCTTGTGTTAAATCACCTATGGGCTATTACAAAACACCCTGCCCAGTATTAAATGAAAATACAATTCATAACACCATGATTCATTATCAAATATTCAAACATCAACATTTTGTTAGCTTAAAAAAATAACATGTTACTAACCGGGTTTTCAAACCGTAACCGGTTCCAACCGGTTAGTACCGGTTAGGGTTTTTCGAGTGCAAAAGTCTAACCGAAACCGAAACCGGTTTTTATACTAACCGAGTTGACCGGGTTTGACCAATAACTGGTTAGTAATCGGTTAGTAACCGGTTACGGTAAATTAACCGGTTTGTACACGGCTAGCCCCAATGACCACCATAAAATCCATAAACATAATCCTTAAAACTGTTTCAGACACATAGATCAAAACACGAATTCAATATACCTGGATCGCAATTAAACTAGAAATTAAGATATAAAAGATAAAACTTGTACATACTTAAAAGCAGCTTATATACAACAACATAAACAAATCAAAAAGTATTGTGAGGTTGTTCTGCGTACTATTACTGTTTAAATAATCATTTTTAACAATAGAAATTTGACCACATATTTTAAAGCATACACTTAAAAACAAGATTTAGTTTCTACATGAAATTGTATATGGACATGAAACAACTTTCTAGTTAATCCGGCCAATAGATGAACATGACATAAGTGGCTCAAATGATACACGAGTAAACGTGCTTGTAAAACGACCACTCATTGTGTCATAAATGTCTTACAATAAACTCCGAATAAAGCCCAAAGACCGATATGACACTTAATTATAAATGACAAAACGTGTTAACATAGTTGTAGGTTCCACACATATTGGCAACCTTGACAATACTGCAGTTAGAGTGACAACTTTTTCCTCAAATTTGTTGCTACATTTAAACACTCACTTCCGGGTCCCCAGGATAGACTCTAAGCACGCAAGGTGTTTGTTAAGACTATTGATTTTTTGTTTCGTGTTTCTCTTTTGTTTTTGACATATAACTTCATCATGTCCATCATTTTCGTCGTCAAGATAACAAAACGTTACACGACCCATATTAAATATATGAATGTAAGTGCACGCGCACATACTTGATGACACAAAGGGGGTGGTACGGATAAGTTTAACCTGACTCAAAAGGTTTGCATGTGTTTGAGTACCCTTTTAGCACAATATTCGTAATGTGTAAAAAAAGATATAATCTTTTTTGGAGTTAAATGTCAAGTGCATTACTAAATGCAAAATTTTTTAGAGACTTATGAACTCATCGATGGTTTAAGATTATTGGCACCACATAAAATTTCTTTTTATGGAAATCTCCACAAGCAAAGACCATAATCTATGCATGTCCGAGAGGGTCTTAGGGATTGCTTATGTTTTTCGCTTTTTTGTTTTAGAATGATATATTTTTCAATCAAACATTGCTTGCTTTTCTGCTTAAAAGAAAATGAAAATTCGGATAATCGGATTATTATAAGCAGGTAATGAGCTTCCTATTTCATGTTAGTTATTAGATGTAAAATTAAATGAGTTTTGACTCTTATATAATATAATGTGAGCATTTCGGACCGTCGACCGAACCGGACCGGAAAACCAGACCGAACCGGACCGGACCGAACATATTTCGGTCCGGTCCGCGGTCCATGCTTTTTGTTAAATTCGATTCGCGATCCGGTCCGGTCCGGTCTTAAAAAAAACCGATGATTATGCCTTGCAGGACCGGACCGAACCGGACCGGACCGACCCGGACCGGACCGTACCATTTCGGTCCGGTCCTCGGTCCGGAGTTTTGGACCAATCCGGTCCTCGGTCCGGTCCGGTCTTGGGTCTGTGCTCAGCCCTACTTATATTCGTTTACCCTGACTCAAAAGGTTTGCATTTGTTTGAGTTAACCCTTTTTAAATAAGTAAATTTAAACATTGGTCCCTGAAGTACTCTCTTTAAATACTTATTTTAAGCAGAAACACAAGTAAAAAAATAAGCAATATTAAACACCCACTGAAATGCTATCTGATTTACAATTACAAAACAAATATTGTATTTAAAATTTATAGTGAGGACCTAGTGTACAAAAATGAGAAACAAGACCCAAAATAAAATATGTTGGTAATTTTAGTGTTATTAACCATTTTGCTTGTCAGCAAGTCTGTCAAATTTTGCTAACTATTTATAGTGAGGCCGAGCAGATTGCTTGTCAGCAAGTCTGTCAAATTTTGCTTCTAAGTTTTGGATCGAGGCTTGATGGTTTTTTGTTGTTATTTTGAGTTTTTTCTTGAGATCCATGAACGTTTCTTTATCAAAAGAGTTTGTGGAATGTTGAGATTTTATGAAATCGCTTATTTGTTTTTAGAGGTCGGGTTTTTCATCAGAGTTGGATCGATAATTGTCTCGATTGTAATCGTTTCTTCCGCTTGAACGCCAATTATCGCGATTCGAGTCACGATCGCGGTAATCATTGTAAAAACGTATACGTCAGAAGGTTTGCATGAATTTTACTTCTTCTTCGCGAGACATGGGTGTGTCATCATTGTTACAATCTGCGGTTGAGTGATTTCCTCCGCATTGATTGCATTTGGCACGAGATTGAATTTCGTTATACTTAATATCTATTTTTATGGTCATGGCATCCATTCTTGCCATAATTTTGTTAGTATATGGATTACTGCTACCTTCATCGGCGAAAGCTACAGTTTTCTTAAGAGATGTTTTTTGTTTTTTTATTTTTAACCCAATGGAGTTTAGGTATGACTTTGTCTTCGAGAAGCTGATAGGCTTAATTTGGTGTTTTGTAAAGAAAGATACCGCAAGCTGCGGCATTTAGAGCTTCTTAGGTCGTTTCGTTAAGGTCGTGATAAAAGATCTTGATAATATTGCCTTTAGTCAAATTGTGGTCATGGCAATTTCTGAGCATTTCTTACATACGAGCCAAACATCGGTTAGAGTTTCATGTTCATATTGGGAAAAGACTCGAATTTCTCCGAGGAGTTGATCGAATAGAGTTAGGGGAAAGAATCGACTTATAAAAGCGGTTTGAAGTTCATCCCATGATTCAATTGTTCCTTCGTTGAGTTCATCCAACCAAGTTTTTGCTTCACCCGTGAGTGATAGGGGAAACATCATTAGGTGGACGGCTTCATTTTTGGTTTCTCCATATTTGAACATATCACATACGCCGAGAAATTCGTGAATGTATTTATGAGGGTCGGTTTTAATTCTGCCATCAAATTGGTTTCCTTTGACGAGAGTCAAGTGGTTTCCTTTAATGGCGAATTCGTTTGCGGTTTCAAGAATGGTGATTGCTGGATCGGGAGTCGAGGCGACAACACGGTCAGCTGTCCACATGGGTTCATCATCCATGGGGTTGTGATTTTCAAGGAGGTTTAGAAAGTGACAGAACTGGGTAATATCAAGGATAGTTGGGTAGATTACTCTTGGTTGTTCGGGTCGTTTGTCCTTTCGTTCGATTAGGACTCTCCTATTTCGTCGACGAAGTATACGATTCAGAGTTCTTTCAGGTTCAGCTAATGGTTCGACAAGTTCAAACTTGGAAGCACGTGTATGCATCCAGAGTGAAATGTTTGAGAATAGATTTTGAGGAATGTTTTAGGAAAAACGTTTTGACTGCAGAAAGTGCAGTGCACGTTCTGCAACGAAAGTCACAAAAAGCGAGCAGAATGATTTTTGGAGGAAAAAGCGATTAATATTTGTTTTAATTACTAAGAAATGATTATAGAATAGTTTAAAATCTCTGACAGCGGCGCCAAAACTTTGAAGTGTTGTGAAAGCTTTAAATTTATAAGACTATTTTTAGACCAACACACGGGGAAAGTATAACCCATGTATGTAGTATAATATTTCAGGTAAGATCAGGTCATCCATAGAGATTTGGTTATGTTCGTATAATTAAGATAGTTAAGACAAATTATAATAACTTTTTCAAGAGAAATAACAAGTAACTGATATAGGATAAAATCAATGATAAATATGACTACTCGGATAGTTTCATATAATTCAGCAGCAGTGGTATAACTTTGATCTTCGATTTTAATCTTTAACTTATAAAAAGGTTTTCTCATCAAAAAATATTTTCGCAAATTAATTATTTTTAACTTAAGACTTATATTAGTTAACTTAATCAAGTGTGTCACATAAATAATCAAGTTACTATTATATCAAATCTATTTTGTTTTTCAATTAACGTGAGTAGATTTCTCCAACCAAACGATAAAGATCGTAGACAAATCTTTAAAACTATATAGTACACAACGGGCCTTTCGACCTATACCATTATGCGTAAATAATCAAAGTTGATAAATAAAGTTGACAAGATTAGACACGATAGGATTTCAATACAAACTTAAGATTAACAAAATCACAATAATACCAAATGCTTCTTTATTATATTAACAAAACTGAGTAGTCATAGGAGGTTTAGCCTCTCATGGCCACGAATTTCATAATAACAAAGTTAAATGGAGAATTGAGAAACATACGTTATTCGGATAGGAAGTGGATCAAAACACAACCCGTTTATAAGTATCAAATCTTAGTAAACCCGTATTATACTAAATATTACGAAACCATCTTCGTTCTTGCTGAAATTTCGTCCTTAAAACCCAGGAAATGATGAAGATTTAAGAGAGAATTGTTGATAGAAGTGTGTGTGAAATGAGCCAAAATTTGTTGGGAATTATTCATTCCTGACTTAGTACCGTTAGTGATAATAGTTAGTACCGATAGTTATAATTACCTCTTTGTCGGTTAAAATCATTAATATTGGGTTGAAGTGCGGCGTACTTGTATAAAAGTGGGCCATACTTCAGGTATTTACTGCTTTCATTAACTCCAGGCTGAAATGCGGCGTACTTGGAGAAAAGTATGACAATCATGGTCTTATTTTTGGTCTTTATCTTTTATTATCTTCTAGCTAGACTTCCATAAGGCGTAAACACTTGTGTCTTGGATACTTTTGAGCTTGGATTGTCTTCAAGTGTACCTGTACATATTTTATGCTATTAAGTATCAAAGGTTCACAAGAAATGATGAAAATATATACATTAACGTCGCCAAAAACATGTATAATTAAGGCGTTATCAAGATATTTAGTTAACTCAACATTTTGTTGTTTAACTCTGTTTGCAATTATTTGTTGCTTCTCAGCTTCTTTGAAAGCATTTCTGGCTAATTGTTCCAATTCATATGAATCATGAACATGTTTATCGTGTCCAACGCTGCCATTATTAACTTCCACATTTAGATCATCAAATATAATATCGCTATTAATTTGATCATCACCAATTGTAGAGTTAATGTTTTTAGGTTGTTCATGATACGTTTGTTCAAGATTATTGTCTATGAATAATGGATTCATGTAGCTTGTGGATGGTGTTTGTACCTCACTAATGAATGCATAATATAGCTTGGCCCTTCATCAGAATCAATGTTTTCTTGTTGAATTCTGGCCATCATGCATATGTTCGCACTCAATTCTTTAATTTCTTCCATTTGAACAGCATCAGCAAGAAGAAAATCATTTTGTTTGTTAGAGACAATGACCCCTGCTTCATCCTTCTTTGCCAGCAACATTTGTTCCATGAAGTACTTAGAATCCCAAACTCTTGGCTTTGGATAGTTACAAGCATAGTGACCTTTCTCACTACAATTGTAGCATTAAACATTTGTAACATTTCCAGAAGAAGTAGTTCGAAGATTTCTTTGTACATTCCATGTCTCTTTTAGAACATTGCTACTCTTAGCAGGTTCATCTTGAACATTATATGAGCGTCTTGCAATTCTACCATCATTTCCAACATTTCTGCTTTGAATATTGACTCGGTCAGCTTACACAACTGCTTGATTTCTTATGTTTGAAGATGAGCAAAGTTGGTTGTTTGTTGGAGTAGAATAACGCTGAGTGATTGCATGAGCAAGTAGCATTATTGCAGAAGTAAGAGGACCTTCTGGATCATTCTGAAATGTTTCCCCTTGATATTCATCATCATAATCTATCACAGACGGATGGTGTGTAACATAGTAAGAATGTGGAGATCGAGAAGAAGAACTTGTGTGTGTGACTAATGCAAGAGGATCATGAGTCTTTTCCAACTTTTTTGCTCTAGAAGCAATGACAATCTTCTCATATTGTCTAAGGTAATCAAACAAATCATCATATGGGTCTTTTGTTAAATTCTTTGCCAAGCGAACATTGGTGACATACTTGATCTCAGGTTGTAGATAGTTTGGGAATTTAGTATTGATGGTGACAGTGGGAAGTTCAATTTTGTTTCGTTTCAAATGATTCATCAACTGTGAAAACCGATTATACACTAACACAAGTGATTCTCCGGGTTCAGCAATGAATTGATCAAACTCATTATTAAACCGTGTTTCCCTCTCCATCGCAGTTAACGTAGTTCCCTATATTAAGCGTTCGACCCTAAGCCACATTTATCGTGTTGTTTGACATGAATCGACAGAATTGTAGATATCATTTGGTATGGAGATAAGAATCAAATTCATCGCTTCGATATCAGCCTCATATTGTTTCAAAGCATCACCCGTAAGATCGTCTTTAGTTTTAGGTCTTGGGTCTTGATTTTCATTTGGTTAAATTGTCTTAAACTTCGTATGGACCAACATCAATTGAATGATTAAGAAATTTTCATATCTCCCTCTTTCGGTTAAGATATCGTCTGAATCGACTTGCCCATGGTATGTAACTTCCCTTTTAATCATTGGAGGACGAGTCTCAGATCCGGCATCGACAAGTGATTGTTGATTGTCATTTGAAGTTGGCATGTTTTGTGACTCAATAAACGGATCTTCGTAGACGAAAAAGAGTTATACTTGTGACTAAAAAATGAATTAACTATGGTTAAGATACCAAAACGGTGATTTGAAGATTATGCCTTGTCTTGTTTCACTTGTGCTATCGAGATTAATTCCAAAAATTCCAACTGTATCAAAAATGAGTAGTCTTTGTCGAAAAAATGGTCACAGGTTATCTACGAATGAAAACAACAATCCTTCAATTATCAAGATTCCAGCGTTACGTATCGAAATTCACTAGTTATCAAAATTGAGCAATTTTGATAAAACAGCGGTAGAGTATCAAATCCCACAATTTTGTTGTAGAGCGTATGTAAAGTATGGAGAATGCACAAATTTCGATGAGGAGCGAGTTCTTATGTTGAAAATGAAGAATTTCGACCAAAAAATTCAAATTTGATGGTTTTTGTTATCAGAAAACACTATCTCTACTTCTCGGACAACTCTTTTCTCGATCAAAACAGAACTCGGACAGCACTTAGTTTCTAATTTCGTTGACACAACTTTGTTACTATTAAATTTTGATAAACTACAAGATTTTGATATACACTTTCTTAGTAAGTTTCCTTCGAAAAATGTATCATCAACACGATAAAACCGTAAGGATGACCAATTCGAATGAATAGAAACGTTTTTAAGCAATGTATCGAAAAAATCTTCACAATTTTGATAAAACCGAATAATTATTTTTTGTGATTTGGAAATTGAATATGAACCACAAAGTCGATAAAACGCGATAATGTGAACAAAATCAACTTTTGAAACTTGGTTAGACCTTCTATCGAAAATGATAATTTTCCTACTACACAATTTTGATATAACCGAAAAGGTGTAGAACTAGTGTATCGAAATTGATAAACCTATAGTAACTCCAAAATTCGATAAAACCGAATATGAAGTACTAAGCTATTACAACTCGATTCTCAACAAATACACAATAAATGACTATCGAAAAATGAGAAGAGTCCTATCACACAAATTTTGATAAAAGCGAAATGTGTGTATCTATTACAACTCGATCAAAAACAAGACAAAACACGTAAAATGACTATCAAAATTGTCGAATACCCGATATCAAGTCACCTCTTCATCATAGAATATGTCAAAAATGAGTAGAAGCCAAAAATTGATATCAAAAATACCAATAACACCCAAACTCGATCACGTCATCTTGGAAATCACGTTGAAATTCACATAGTAGATCACTCTTAAACTTTAATGGATTATGATACCACGTGTTAGGTCGAATGAATATTGAATCACACAATAGAATTCGGTTAATCTTGAGATAGTAAAAGAGGAATACAAGTTTTCACAATTTTCAATTTTATTACAAAGAGAGAAAAGAGAAATCGAAGAGAATGTGAATACAAGTCTTAATTTTCTCATGAGATGGGAAGGGGTATTTATAAGATGTTAAGCATCCTTTCTTATTTCCTAATTATTCAAAGTAAGTCCCTACACTTTGGTAATGTAAGACAATGTATTAACTAAAGCTTACATATCCTTATTACAATACTAACTATTACTTATAAAATAAAGTCTACCCATTAATAATATAAATAAACCACTAAAGTATCATAATCTACACTTTTCAATCCTAACATATATCATAAGAAAATAGATATTTATCAATACTCAAGATGTTGAATTTTTCTTTTTTAGAAATCATTTCTTTAAAGCTTTCTTTCGGATATAACATTATTATTTTCCATCATCATATTCCAGGACATGATGATTTCAATTTTCCATTTCAACTTCATCCACATCTAGAAACTTAATCATCATCATAACTATATTTGAGGAATTTTTGTTTCAAAAAACTGAGGTAGTTAATATCCTCCAATATACTTGATCTTACATACTTAGCACTTTCCAGTTATTACATTTAACCGTTACTAAATCTTCTTTATTTCATATCAAACATATTTTTCCATAGTAATAGGTTGTCCATTTCCTGTAAAAAAAATTGCTAGGAACACATATATAAAATGGTCAAACAGATAGATAAAATAAATGATAAAACCGTTGTTGTATCAGACGATCGATACGCCATATTCAGTAGAGTGAATACGTCGTATTGATGTTTGATGTCGAATACCGCTGTATTGTTTTTGAAAAGTGGATACGCCATTTTCAAGGGGATAAATACGTCGTATCGGGTATTCGAACAAAAGTTAAACAGCAGGTATCAAAATGCAGAATAACAAATAAACACAAAAACACTAAACAATTCAAACACAGAATAACAAACTAACAAAAACTAAACTAAAAACATAAAATCTAACCTAAAATACCAATAAATAAGTATTAAACAAATTTCACTCCAAGGCAACGGCGCCAAAAACTTGATGTGTCGTTGGGTATAGGTAATTATATTATCAAGTTTTACTATTTATATTTTGCCGATTTACCCTATAAACTAACAACTACGGCAGGTACCCGATCAATTGGTTGGTTTTTTGTAAGTAGGGTGTCAGAAAAATATAAATAAGATCACTAATGTTAGCATTAATTCATTAATTTTTCCTAGATTCGTAGTTTATCTATGTTAGTCCTAATTAATCTAAATTAAACCTAAACTAACACAAAGAGGGGGTTTCATCCTGAGAGACTGGCATGAGTTTTAGTTTAATCTATACTAATAAAGTGATAAATAAGACAATTAACTCACACAAACAGATAAACAAACGATAAAGAAATGGTCAAGCACTTATGTAAGGAAAACATATTAACCAAGTTTAAGTAAATAAGATGTTAAGATTGTATATTTGTGCAATGATGTACTACACTCGTTGTGGTATTCCTTACTAAAGTTTTAGGTGGTAACTCTCTCCCCTAGACTCTAGGTTTATATACTGGATTAATCCTGTCACAATCAACCAAACCTACATAAAGTTCACACCGTAATTTAATCTATCTAGGTGATAATATTGGTATCAATACTAAAACCTAGCTCATCGAGGCTTTACCAACTTATGCCCAATTGTTATCTATATACTGGTAGTCTACAATTGATGTGTTGTCGTGTAGGGTCAATTATTTGATTATCAAGTTTTACATTTATATTTAGCCGACAAACCTAAAACAACACTTTTAACGGAGTTATGTACCCGGTCAGATTAGAGTTACGCAGTAAGTAGGGTGGTCCGAACTCTAAGATGAAATTTTTAATCCTATATTCTATCAGTATTTTAATTAGTCTATTTACTGGTTAAACTTATGTTATGTACGTTGTCTATTGATATGGGGGGTTTTTCAGTCTGAGAGAGTGGCACATGTTTGGTGGAAACAAATACCAATTCAATATACAATAAACACAAAAGAGGAAGATTAGAAGATATAAAAGCATACAATGCCAAATGTCGAAAAATTGTATTAGCCATAGTAAAATCTGTTCAATGTTGGTTTGTTTGTTCTTTAGAGCAATGATTTACTTAAGCTCGAAGCGGCATATCATTCTTAAGAACTTAGGCGGGGCATCATCCATAAGACCTAGACACGAATTAATCCAGTCACAATTAAACGCATCCGCATAAACATCCTTTAGTTTAAATATATAATCTGTCTTAGAAATTAAAGCATGGTGATCCTGTAAAACTCTAAGCCCCTAGCCCAACGGGACTTTACCCACTTATTGTTTGAAGGTGTTTTATATACTGGTAGTCCACTATTCCAATCTTTATCAGTTAATTAAGAGCATGATTGCTGAAACATAAACGGGTCACCTACCGGTCCAACTAAGCTCATAATCAAAAGACAAAGACAGAACGTTATTTGTGATCCTATTGGTCCAGACATATGAAACATGATATGGAGAGCTATCCCGGTATCTAGATTACTTGGTCCGTAACACTAGACCCAGTTGAATGATAGGTCGCATATTCAAACACATAAACAAGTATGAGGTGATAAACATAATTAAACAATCAACGATAAATTAAGAAATTGATTTTAAAACAAACCAAACATTGAAATTTCATTAAGATGGCTAATACCCGAGGGTATTAGCCCACAACCATTGTAATTATACAAGCGTAATCAAACAATTGAAATCGAACGATTAAGAGAGTAAAAATTACACGATGTCTTCTATGGATTCGTGATCAATGCTTGACCTTTATGGCTGATCTTCTCTTCTAAAATTCGTCTCTGATGAGTATGGTATAAAGAATATGATATTGCACACTGAAAACTCGTTTTTGAGTCTTCTATTTATAGTTGTTGAAAAATACTCGATACGCCGTATCCAGATAGGTCGATATGGCGTATTGGGATGGATTCCTTGAAGTGTGCGCTACGTTCGTAATAAATCTTTGGTATCATTCCTAATTTACTTGATTTACTGTATCTTCGAATAGTTATCTTCATGGATACAACGTATGTAGATAGCATGGATACTCCGTATTGGGAATTGGTCAAACGCGTTTTCTTGTGAAGTCTTGGCGCTGATACGCCGTATCTCTTTAGTTGGATACAGCGTATTGGTGAATTTTCATAAATCTTCAAATGCCTTTGTTTTAGCTCCAATTTATGAGCCTTTTAGCGTGTCTTCACAAAACACTCCTGAATTACTGCATTTATCAACTTTAAAGCAATTAAGTACCAAATAATGCAATAATTATGTAAAAGTAGGCAAAATAGATGGGATAAATGATATAATAAAGTAACGTTATTTGATGTCATCAACAATCTACTGAACTTCCCAATGGAAACAGAATGTTATTTGTAGTCCTAAGATACCTTAGTCTACCATTCACTTAACCAAAGAGTAGAACCATGATTTTATTTGTAGTCCTATTTGATCCATATATATTAATAAGTTGTATGTAGTATATATCCCAGACTCTAGTCTACGCCTAAATAACGATTAAGTTATAGCGCTTTATTTGTAATCCTAGATCCAGTTGAATGATAGATGAAAACATAATCAAGACATAAACGGGTATGAAGTGATAAACATAAATAACATGCAACGAAAGAGTAAACAATCGATATAAACAAATCAAAACATCAAATTATCATAAACATGGCTAATACCTATAGTTATTAGCCCACAGTTGTTAGGAATCGAGAAAAGTCATGGTCACTTCCAAAATATTAATTGATAGTTCGTAGTTAATCGGTATGTAAAAGTTAAGCTAATCGGATCAACATAAGGCTCTCCTTATGTTGACCACTCCACAACTAGGTATAAATACCCTCTCTTTCCATGAAGAGGGTGTTGATTCATTTGTAAATATCATTACACATTTCTTTCTCTCTCTAAGTGTTCCAACCTCTCTCTTTCTCTCTCTAGATTTCTTTTCTTTTCATCTTGTTAGATTGTGTGATTTGATATCATACAATTGGTATCAGTCGCCATGGGGTGATATGAGTGTGTTTGTGTGCGTTTTTACCTTTAAAATATACGGTTTTCCTAGCTTTTTTAGGTCACGTATTCAAAAATTTAAAACATAAACCTTAAAGTTTGTGTTTTTACGTTACATCTAGCCTAGATATAGTTAGTTTTATAAAAGGTTTCAAGGAAAAACGTTTAAAAGTGTGGTTTTTAGGTGATTTTTTAATATTTTGTTTCGTGTCTCGTTTCTGTGGAATATGTATTAGTTTGAATCCTATGAAATAAGTTTATCCTGCGGAATATGTTACAGGTTTAAGTCTGCAAAATAAGTTTATTGTGCGAAATATGTTCACATGTTTTCATTCTGCGAAATAAGCATCATTTCTTGTTATGTGAAATATAACACAGGTTCTTTCTGCGAAATAAGCATTACTTCTTATTCTACGAAATAAGCATTATGTTTCATTTTGCGAAATAAGTATCTGCTTCATTCTGCGAAATAAGACAGGGATTTATTCTGCGAAATACGTATTTTTCAAGAAACATGTTATTTTCAACGGTTTATCTTGCATTTGTAAAATCCCATGTAATTCACTTATTTTCTCGGATTAATCAAGATTTGTAAAATCTCATGAAATACCAAAAAAACTAATCACTTATACCAATAACACTTCAACACAATTCTCATTAATCATTGAATCGATCTAATCATTTCATTTCATACAAATACATTCAAAATGAGTTTGTCATTGGCAGAGAATGTAATTGTCGTAGGGTCCAAAAATCATCCCCCTATGGTTGACAAGACTATGTATATTTCTTGAGCAAGTCGTATGATACTCTACATTAAGGGCATGGAACACGGTAAGCTACTAGTTAACTTAGTTCTCAATGGACCTTTTTAATATGGAACAGTTAAAGAACCAACTGGGCTAGCTCAGTTGGCCACCAAGATTCCTTAGGGGCTTGGGGATGGGATGTTTAGCTAGGGGAGGTCTTGAGTTCAAGTCCCACCTGAGACTTTTACCCCTTTAGGCAGAATAGGAGGAAGTACAGGCGGGTTCAGGGTACAACATACTGCCCAATTGGATGTCACTGTTGGACCTGAATCACTAACAAGTCGTTCAAAAAAATGTGGAACAGTTAAAGAAGCAGCTACTTTAACTACACCCGCAACTATACGTACTAGAAGATATGATGAACTCACATATGGTGAAAAGATTCGTGAAGCTTGTGACATTAAAGCAACAAACATTGTTCTACAAGGCTTACCACAAGATATCTACAATCTTTGAATCATCATGAAGAAGCTAAAGACATTTGGGATAGAGTTAAATTACTCATTGAAGGTTCAAAGATCTCAGTGCAGGAAAAAGAGTCAAAGTTGTATGATGAATTTGATACGTTTACGTCAGTGCATGGAGAGACGATTCACTCGTATTATATGAGGTTTTCACAGCTAATCAATGACATGTACATTATTGGAATGACAATGAAACCCATTCAAATCAATACAAAGTTTATCAATCGTCTTCAGCCTGAATGGAGCAAATTTGTAACAGATGTTAAATTAGCCAAGGACTTTCATAACACAAACTTTGACCACTTGTATACTCACTTAAGGCAACATAAAGCTTATGCAAATGAAGTACGTCAAATGAAGGAACGTTTTCCAAATCCTCTTGCATTGGTGGCTAATACATACAACCCTTCTTCATCGTACACTAATCAGACTCAGTATCATCAACAACAGCCTTCACCTATTGCTCAGCAGTATTACTCATCTCTCACACCACAACAGTTAAGGAACATTTCATTGATTGAGTAACAACCATATCAAGCATAAGTTTCAAATCAGTCAGCAGTGGTTCCACAACAATCCTACCAAGCACCGACTGTTTATCAATCACCACAAGCATCATATATACCAATGGATTCAGGACTTGTTGCCTCGTCATTTCTACCATCTGATGATCTAATTTCTAGTCTCAACAAGGCAATGGCTTTCATTAGCACGGCTTTTACTTCTCGTTACCCACCAACCAACAACCAGCTTAGCACCTCGTCTAACCCAAGGAATCTGGAAACTATTCAAGATGGAAGAGTTAGAGTGCAAACAGTTCAAGGAAGATAGACTCAGGGGTATACATGGAATGGTGGAAGGAGTAATACCATAGCTATAAGGGTGAACAGATCTGGGGGAACAAACACAGCTAGTTAGGAAAAGGTCATTAGGTGCTACAGTTGTCAAGAAGATGGCCACATATAAAGGCAGTGTACTAAACCTAAAAAGCTAAGGAATTCAGCATGGTTTAAGAAGAAGGTGATGCTTGTGTAAGCTCTCGAATCAGGGGCGATCTTGGATGAAGAAAAGATGGCATTTTTGGAAGATAATGGAGACTCGGTTATCCCAGCCTAAGCTTCTCATGAAATTCCTACTCCAACAGCTTTTTAGACTGACGACCTTGATGCATTTGATTCTGATTGTAATGAAGCTCCATCTACAAGTGTTGTTCTGGTGGCTAAGCTTTCCCATATGATTCAGACATTCTATCTGAGGTACCAAATCATGACACTTACCTTGGTATCCAGATAACTGATCAAAGTGTGCAAGAGATCCAGTATTCTAAACAACCAGTTTTCAATGATGATACAGATATTGACACATCAAATGATAGCAGTATGATTTCATATGATCAATATCTAGAAAAAACTGAAACTACGGTTGTTCAAGATACTTCTTCTGTACAACAAGATGCGTTAATAATGTCTGTGATTGAAGAGATGACTAAACAAGTGGCTAAATGCAATATGGTCGATAAAGAAAATAAGATCATAAATGATTCATTAAGTGCTGAGGCTTGAAAGATATAAAGAACAAATCAAACTTTTTAAAGAAAGGCAGAAAATTAATTTTAGTAACAAAGAAAAGTTTATTGATAGTCAATTACGTAAGGTTATCATTGATAAAAATGCAAAGGTTGCGGATTTTGAAAACCAAATTCACTCATTAAAACTACAACTAAATGCAACCGTTGAAAATCATAAGACTTTATCCAGAGCGGTTGATGTTTTAAAAATGGAATCTAAGGGAAAAGAGGATAAAAATATCGATTAGATCATTGATTTAGAAAAGAAAAATAAGGCTTTAGATAATGTGGTTTATAAAATGGGTCAATCAACGCAAACTATGCATATGTTGACAAAACCTCAAGTTTTTTACGATGAATGTCATAAAACTGCACTCGGTTATCAAAATCCTTTATATCTGACTCAAGCTTAACGCAAAGTACCTGCTTTATATTGTGGAAATACAATTGTTAAAACGCATGATACATTATTTGTCATTGACACTGAAGAAACATTAAAAATGGCTGAAGAGAGTAGATTAAAGATGCTTGCTAAACAAAATGATCTGACTGCAAAAGAAGAGAAAGTTAATATTGCACCCATAGATTATGTTACATTGAATAAAGTATCTGAACATTTTGTGAAGCATTTTGTGCCTCAAAAGGAACTATCTATAGAACATGCATTTTGGTTACCTATCTCACAACCCAATTCTGAAATACAACCGGTTGAACCTAAACCAGTTGTGAAGGAAATTCCTCGTGAACTTCCTCCAATTAGTTTGGTAAAAGATAGTTTCAATAAAATAAGAAGTCATATCAATGATTTTCAAAATGTGGTAACTGTCCGTACAAGGTAACTGGTCAAAATATGGGTTTTTAGGGATTTGAACATGTTCGGAAAGAGTTTGAAAAGATGTTAAACCTTTTATAAACACTTTAAAAGAATATTTTCAAACATTTGATAAAGGGCTTACAAAAGAAGTCACTGACATGAGAGACATTTTTTAATCAAATGGAAACCGAGATTGCCAAATGTTCTAAAGACATAAAGACTTTTGAGAAAAAAGAGAAAGAATTGTTAATTGAGAATGATCGTTTATTGAAGCTCATTATATCTCAAGATCTTGTGCATATTGCTGTAAATACTCTTGCTACCCTTGCTGATTATAAAAAATGGAACAATGTTATGTAGATGAATATAATAAGACTCTTAAACTTAAGGCTGAGCTTTCAAAAAGAATGACATGGTTGAAAAGGCTGTTTATGATGAACTTTCAAAATGATGTGCCAGAATTGAAAAAATATATATTTCTCTTGAAATTAAAGTGCAACAATACAAAGAAAGTTTTCAAAAAAATCAACCTCAAGACAAACAGGATGCTCTTGAGTTTCCTGCATTTTTAGAAATAAATGAATTGAAAGCTTATTTAAAAACAAAAGATAACTAAATCAACAAATTGAAAGACCACATTGCAACTTTAAAAGGAAAAAGTGTGTCTGAAGGTGATAAATCTGCTAATAATTCCAAAGTAATTGCCCCAGGAATGCATAAGCTAGACTTAGAACCTCTTTCTCCCATGTTGATCAGAAATAAAGAAGCTCATATAGACTATTTGAAATACACACAGGAACATGCGAACACTCTCTATGAAATTGTGGAACATGCTAGAGATTTAAGGCCTTTAAATAGTGACTTAGACTCTGCTTGTAAGTCTGCCACACGTGTTCAAGAATTGCTAGTTTATGTGAGAGAAACATGCCCTAGTTCTACCAGACAACGTAAGAAGCTGATTGGAGTGACTCTAATAAACAGAGTTAAAAAGGTTAGGTTTGTAGAACCTAGTACCTTATCAAGTTACACACATAAACAGATAGACTCTTACAAAACTAAGGATTCTAACAGCCCTTTGTTTCCTTCTACAGGAGTAATCGGTTCTACTAGTGCTAGCGGATCAAAGCCTCAAGGCAATACAAAGAAAAATAGGATCTCGCGACCAACAAGTAGCAACAAGAAGAATAAAGTAGAATATCACCTTTGGAGAGTTAAACCTAGTTTAAATAAAATGAATCGTGTTTCTGAACCTGTCTGTAATGAAAATGTTGCGCATTCTATTTTAAATGCGAATTTTGAGCTTATTTGTGCCACATGTAATGAATGTATGTTTGATTCAATTCATGATTTGTGTGTTCTTGATTATCTTAATGATGTAAATGTGCATGCTAAACCAAAATCTGTTAAGAGCAAAAAGAAGAAAATGTGGAAACCTACAGGGCAAGTTTACACTAATGTTGGATATAGTTAGAAACCAACAGGTAGGACCTTCACTATAGATGGAAATACTTTCCCTTTAACTATGATCACCTCCACTATAGTAGTGCCTCCTAAGAAACCAATCTCTATAACAATAGTTAAGAAAATTGCACCCAGTAGTAATACTTCATGGAAACTTAAAGATATCACCAATATAGGTTCGAGTAACAAATCAAATAATATAGCATCTAAGATTTGTAACAACTCGGAACCCAACAAAAATTGGGGATCTAATGTTTCTACTGCTCTATCTTTTTCTCGTGTCCATTTCAAGTCATTCAAATCATCCTATGGTACCTGGAATCGGGTTGCTCCAAGCACATGACTAGGCAGCGCCCTCAGCTTATCAACTTTGTTTTCAAATTCATGGGTATTGTCAAATTCAGGAATGATCATGTTGCAGAAATCAAAGGATATAGGGATTATCAGATAAGAAATGCCATGATTTCTCGGGTTTATTATGTGGAGGGGTTAGGACATAACTTATTTTCAGTAGGTCAATTTTGTGATTCTGATCTCGAGGTCGCTTTTTGAAAACACACTTGCTAAATTTTGAAGGTGTTGATTTGCTCAAAGGATCAAGGGGCTCAAATTTGTACACAATATCACTGGAAGAAATGATGCAATCCTCTCCCATTTGTCTCTTGTCCAAAGCCTTTAAAACTAAGTCTTGGTTATGGCATCGAATGTTATCTCATCTAAACTTCAGTTATATTAATGAACTTGCTAAACAAGGTCTTGTCAGAGGGCTTCTTAAATTAAAGTATCAGAAAGATCACTTGTGTTCTGCTTGTGCTTTAGGAAAAAGCAAGAAACACACCCACAAACCTAAGTTTGATGGATCTATCCAAGAGAAGCTGTATTTTTTGCACATGGATCTGTGTGGTCTAATAAGAATTAAAAGTATCAATGGGAAGAAGTTTATTTTGGTTATTGTTGATGACTATTCACAGTTCACTTGGGTAAAATCATTACGATCAAAAGATGAAACTCTAGATATTGTGATTAAACTTCTAAATAAAATTCAAGTTCGACTAAATGTAACAGTCCATAACATACGAACAGATAATGGAACATAGTTTGTAAATCAGACTCTGCAAGCCTATTATGATGATGTCGGGATCTCACACCAAACCTCACTTGCACGTACTCTACAAAAAAACGCTATTGTCTAAAGACGGAACTGTACTTTAGTGGAAGTTGCACGTACGATGTTGATATTCTTTAAGGCTCCATTGTTTCTATGGGCAGAAGCAGTCGCGACAGCTTTCTTTACCCAAAACCGTTCTCTAATTTGAAGACGTCACAACAAAACACCATATGAACTCATACAAGATAGAAAACCCAAGTTAACATATTTTCACGTCTTTGGTGTGTTATGTTATCCAACCAATGACGGTGAAGATCCTGATAATCTGAAACCCAAAGTTGATATTGGAATTTTTGTTGGCTACACACCTACAAAGAAGGCTTACCGAATTTATAACATACGGACCCGCATGATCATGGAAACTATCCATGTTGAGTTTGATAAGCTGACAACAATGGCTTCTGAACAATTTGGTTTAGGACCCGAGCTTCAACTTATGACTCCTGAAACAATCAGTTCAGGACTCGTGCATAATCCTCCTTCTCTAATACCTTATGTTCCACGAATAAAGAATGATTGGTATTTGTTGTTCCAACCAATGTTCGATGAGTACTTCAATCCCCTACCCAATGTTGTTTTTCCAGTTCTTGCAGGTGCTGCTCCAAGACCTGCTGATCCGATCGGTTCACCTTCATCAACTTCCATTGATCAAAATGCACCATCTACTGGTACTTCATCAACAATTCATGAAACACATTCTCTACTTATTTATGAAGGTGTTGAAGAATAGTTACAACAAGCACCGTTTGATGATGATCCTTTTCTTGATACTCTCGCTTCAGAACTAAGTTCTAAAGAATCATCGTCAATTGTGCAACCAAACAACCCAACTTTTGATCATATCAGCTAATGGACGAAGAATCATCCTTTAGAAAATGTGATCGGCAATCCTTCTCAACCAGTCTCAACATGAAAACAGCTATAAACCGAGGCCATATGGTGTTTCGTTGATGCCTTCCTTACTTCAGTTGAACCCAAGAACTTTAAAGAAGCATTGTTGGAATGTTCATGGATCGATGGATGTAAGAAGAAATTTACGAGTTTGAATGACTGGATGTTTGGGAGCTTGTACCTTGTCTATATTTAGTTATGATAATTAAACTAAAGTGGATCTTCAAAGTCAAACAAGACGAATTTGGAGGGGTACTAAAAAACAAGGCAAGGCTCGTAGATAAGGGATATCGTCAAGAAGAGGGAATCGATTTTGAAGAGTCTTTCGCACCTGTTGCTCGCATAGAAGCTATCAGAATCTTCGTTGCAAATGCCGCCAATAAGAACATGACTATCTACCAGATGGATGTCAAAACAATATTCTTAAATGGCGAGCTACATGAAGAAGTTTATGTTAGTCAACCGGAGGGCTTCGTAGATCAAGACAATCCTACCCACGGTACAAGCTGAAGAAAGTTCTATATGGTCTAAAGCAGGCTCCACGTGTGTGGTATGACATGTTGTCAAGCTTTCTACCGTCCCAAAAGTTCTCTAAATGTGCTGTCGACCCCACATTATTCACAAGGAAATAAGGTAAAGACATACTCATGATACAAATTTTTGTCGATGATATAATCTTTGCATCTACTGATCCTAGTCTATGTGATATATTTGCTTATATAATAAGTTTTGAATTTAAGATGTCGATGATGGGCAAAATGTCATTTTTTTCTTAGACTTCAAATTTCTCAAAGTCCCAGAGGCATCTTTATAAACCAAACAAAATATGCTAATGAAATTCTTAAGAAATATGGTATGGATTGTAGTTACTCGGTTGACACCCCTATGGTGGATAGAACCAAACTGGATAAAGATCTATAGGGGAAAATAGTTAATCCTACAGATTACCGTGGAATGATCGGCTCTTTATGTATCTTACGTCCAATAGACCTGATCTTGCATTTGCAGTATGCATG